>JAOANK020000084.1:1409283-1422215 GCA_026257165.2 Telfairia occidentalis
AACACTCGACCTACATAAATAGCATAATGATTTACTTCTTCATTAGAAACATAAACTTATTGGTTAAAAAAAAAAAATTTTAATTTATAAAAAAAAAACCTAATTAACTGAAATCCTGTATCTGAAACCCCTGCCAAACTTAAAAAAATAACAACAAACAGAGCAATTACATTTCATATGATTGATAGATCCATATTAACGCAGGTAAGACAAATGGAATATTAGGGGTAAAAGAAACATACGAGTGACTTCTTGTGTGTAACAGTTATTCTCTTGGACTTGCAACCGAGCACACGAAAAATTAATTCAGCCCCAACCTACATATTAACGTGGCAACAAATTTTGAAGTTTCAAAACCAAAAACATTTTAATAGAATAATAAAAATCAATATAGTTTTCTTAAACACAGGATGTAGTCTTCCACATTGATTATCAGAGAAAATATAAGAGACATTACTCTCATTTCTGAGATTTTCATGGGTCATCCTTACAAAAATAAGATATTACTACATACTGTACCAATTGGATGAGCTTTATTTAATCTCCTTTGGCTTGGAACTTGACTTTCCTCCCTTTTGTTGTAATTATAAACCATCTATAAAGCGTTAACTATCCTATTTTTATAAGAAACAAGTATTTCATTGATGTTCATGAAATTTTAAAACCTTCCAAGGTTAAAAAGAAAACTTTCCTATTAGAAGCAATAAAAGTAGAATTGTTACAAAAATCTTTAGAAGAACTCCAATGGGAAGTGGATTAAACGACAGATTCCCAGATAATTCCCTTTGCCCTATACTGATCTTGAAAAGTTATTAAATTTTTCTCTTGCCATAGGTAATAGAAAGTAGATTTTACTGCAGTTGAAAAAAGAACCATATTATATTATTTATTGAATGAAACAGTTCAAAGTAATGACCTTAAACTTTTTTCGAGGTTTAGCAATTTCAAGTTCTGACATATGACTAAGAGGACACAGAGCCTTAAGACCTCCAGGAAATTGCACGATAGCACCAAAGTCATCAACTACTATAACTTTAGCTCGTATCATCGCCCCAGGCTTGACATCTGAGTAGGAAAATACTGGACCTTCAAAGGCACTGGCCTGCATAATTCGAAAATCAGAACATATTATATTACACAATGAGCTATGTCAAATGGGAGCATCACTGTAACCAACTATGAACTAATCCAAAGGAAAGAGGAAGAAATCAAACCAAAAAAATGACATAATAAATTCATAACGCAAAGGTATAAAGCAAAACCTCGAATATAAACTACATCAACTATCATATCCTCAGATCATACTGTTGAAGAGGCTAGAAGTCTAGAAGTCTCCTTTTATGGAGGAATTTGGTGAAAGCCTTATTATCAGCCTTATTATCAGAAGTTTGGTTTGAGAGAAATCAGTGTATTTTTTAAGGAAAAAGTAAATCTTCAGCCAAATGCTTCGGTTTAGCTAAGTTCAAGACTTTGCTTTGGTATTCCTTATCTAAATCTTTTGATTCTTATTCTCCTAGTGTAATTAGTAATTGTTGGGATGCTTTTATTTCTCCTTTGTAATTTTCTTTAACATTTTTCACTCCGGAAGGAGTTTGTTTCCTTGTACTTTCTTTTTTACTTCCTTTTTATCTTATCCATGAAAAGTTGTTTCTTGTTCAAAAAACAAAAAGAGGCCAGACCCTTAATTATTTGGGAGAAACAGCCAAGAATAATGTTGAAGATCGAGTTGATGGATATTAATTTTAAGGACCAAGTGGAGGCAAAAATGCTTGGTGGTGAGAAAAGGAGATGAAAACTTAATATTATTCCACAATCAAGTTAATGCTTCGAGATAAAAAAAATGTTGAATTGGAAAGTCTTAATGAAGAAGAAACTGAAGAAGAGATTGTCTTTAAGCATTGTATTTTCTTTTAACAAGAAACAATTTTTCATTGATATATGAAAAGGAAGAAAATATTCAAAAATACAAATTTCGAGTGAATAAAGAAAAAAGAAAAATGTCCCAAAGAAACATAACTTCTAATATTACAATGAAAAAACAACAAAATTGTCTTAAAAATAACAATTATTGCACAAGAGCGATCAACCCTACTTCAAAATACTGCCAAGAAAATGTTGCATCATTCCTTTCAATTGAATCTTCAACTGAGTTCATCTATCCAAAAAACTAATTGTTTTCCTTAGTGAGATTAATACATTAGTGAGCATCAATATTCTTAACCAAAATACATTAGTGAGACTAATACTATAAGATGTCTCTAACATCCTTCCGAAAAAAAATAAAATATGAAGGGCAATCAGAGGTTTAGGTTCTGATAAAGCTCTTGGATCATATGGTTTTACTTCAGAATTCTTTAAGAAATGGTTAAACAAGAAACTTTGAGTACTCCTATGAAAACTTTTTTAGCAAAACAAAAATCTAATTTAATTTGGAGTATGATTGAGTTGTTTACTTAAATTTCAACTGCCTTAGTTCGTATTGACTATTAAATTGTTTTCAGATTTGGACCTTAGACTCGAATGGAACTTTCTCCTCCAAATCTTGTTTAACATTTCGGTGGCATCCTCTCATAGTCCAGCCTCCTCCCCTTTTATTTTCTAAGCTACAGAAGTTGAAACTTCTAAAGAAAATTATATCTTTTGCTTGACTGACTTGTAGCTCTTGGTAGGATTAATACCAATGATTTCATTCAGAGATTTTTCACTATGGGTCTTCGATGGTTTTAATGTAAACAAGCTTTTAAAAAAGATGTTGACCATCTTTTACTGCTTTGTCCATTATCCAATAAGGTTTGAAAAAGTTATCTGAAGGCTTTTTTTCCCTATATGCTCCTCTTCAGAGTTGTGATTAGATGCAGGAAGTTTTGTTGCGTACAGCTTTCTATGAAAAGGAAGAGTTTTATGGCATTTGATTTGTTACGGTTCATCTGATGAAAGGAATAGAAAATTGTTTTCAAGGGTGGAGGGCTTGGTTAACTGAATTTGGCCATCTTTTATGCTTCTCATTATGAGCTAGTCCAATTCGACCTTATGGGAACTTTCCTGTTTTTATTACCAAACATAAAGATTCATTTTTGTAAGTTCATTCTTCATTTGACCATCATTTTTTACGAGGCTACTTTTATTTCTCTCGTCCATTTTCAGGTTAGACTCTTATTAAGAAAATAATAAAAAAAAATCAAATGAAATGAAAATTCTGTTTGTTGTTGGATGGAGTTCTTGTTCTATAATTGATTTTCAAGCCAACAACCTAGTGCTTTATGAATATCATATTTATGATGCTTCATTTTGCATAGAGTTAATCAAGGGATCACAACCTTCAAAGTCCCAATGGCAAGTCCTTCCAAATGTCTAAAACCAAGAATACGAACACGAACATGACTCCCCTCTTTAAACTTCTTTTCAATCCTTTTCACGACCTCTTCAGCCAAATCAGATGCCTACAGTAAATATAAACTGATTAACTAGAAGGCATTAATAGTTATACACAGCAAAGGCTACTAAAGAAACTTACAGTCACGAATGTTGGTGTAGACTCTGGAGAAGAGGTTACTTCAAGAAGCAGGCCCGATCCTCTATCAACTCTAACAACTTTAGCAGAATCATATATATCGCCGATTCTTACATGCTACATTGAAATTGAGAAAGAAAATAA
Organism: Telfairia occidentalis; assembly: GCA_026257165.2. Classification (NCBI taxonomy): domain Eukaryota; kingdom Viridiplantae; phylum Streptophyta; class Magnoliopsida; order Cucurbitales; family Cucurbitaceae; genus Telfairia; species Telfairia occidentalis. The sequence continues at coordinate 1,412,939 of JAOANK020000084.1, forward strand.
ATTCACACACTTGGTAAACAGTAAATTTTTTTTTTTTTTTGATAAGAAACAATTTCATTGATGTATGAAATTGACAAAAAAGAAGGGAGAAAATCCCAATCTAGTGGAGTTACAGCATACTTCTCTAATTGGACAAAAGCGAATCGAAACTACAAAATTGAAAATGGTTATCACATTGACACCAAGTAATAGCCAAAAAAATAATATAGTCAAAGAGGTATTTTTTATGGTTACAGATATGAGCTGCCTACCCTTATATATGCATGGAAAAGTGCAAATAGTAGAGAAGAGAGATTTTTTTTTATAAGAAACAAAAGTGTATTAATCACAAAAAGAACACAACCTAGGGGCGGTGGGTTGAGAAAACCCACCCCCAACATCCAAGAGATCAAGGCTTTCCAATTAGTGACTATTAAAAAAAGGTTGTAATTACAAAAGAATTTTCTATGGTTAGAACACCACCAAGAGGCTGTATGATGAACCAAATTACAAAAATGTGATAACTGGAGTGAGTATTCTCAAAGATTCTTTTGTGTCTTTCTTTCTAAAGGACCCAAATAAGGACCCTAGTAGCGCAATTCCAAAGAATTCCCTTTTTACCCTTCAGAAAAGAACCCCCAAACTCTTCAGCAATCCAATCTTCAATTCTGAGGGGAAGACAAAACCTTGTACCCACCTCGCCGGCAATAAAGGACCAAGCATTAGATGCAAAAAAGCAGTGCAAGAACAAGTGATCTATGGTCTCGTGGCCCTTAGTGACACAAACTGCAAATGGGAGGGGAAAGAGCCGAATTAGGCAATTTCCTATGAATCTTCTCCACCGTATTAACGCTTCTATAAAAAAGAGACCAAAGGAAGAATTTAACTTTCTTTGATACCTTAAAATTCCAAATAAAGCTCACCATCGAGGTACTGACGGTCCGTTTCTGTTTAACAAGATGATAGAAAGCAAACTTCGAGGAGAACCATCCCCCTGAATCTAGCAACCAAACCAATCTGTCCTCCGCCTCAATCAATTGCGCAGAATCCAGCAAGGCTGTAAGGGCAGAACATTGCCCTATCTCTCTGTCAAATGGTCTTCTTCTAAACCCAAGGTCCCAAGAAGAGTTTTGAGAGTTTCAGCAATCTACAATCTTCATTTCCTTTTCGTTGGACAAAATATACAAGTCAGAGAAACTAACCGATAAATGAGCAAAATCTACCCAAAGGTCTTCCCAGAATCTAATTCTATGACCATTAGAAGCACAAATATCCTAAAGCTTTCTCTGTATTTATCAATATCGGGTCATATTTTGCCTTTAGCTAGGCCTTTGACTGGGTTAGTAAACCAGCTATTATCATCCGCCCCATATAAAACAGCTATAACCTTTCTCCACATCCTATCTTTCTCGTGAGCAAACTTCCATAGCCACTTTATGAGAAGAGCTTCATTCCTTTGCTTGAGAGATCCAATGCCTAAACCACCAAAACATTTGGAGAGGGAAGAAACTTCCTGACACACCAAATGACTAATAGAGGAATCTTCACCCACACGAAATCCCTTAAGATTTTCTCCATTTTGGATAACACTTTATTTGGTGCCTTCACAATGGAGAAGAAATAAAGTGGTAGGCTGTTAAGAACTGATTGGGCAAGAGTCATCCTTCCACCCTTGGAGAGATTAAGCCCTCTCCATTTGTTGAGTTTCCTCTTCATCATATCCACCATAGGATCCCAAAAACTCATACCATGATGCTTTCCACCAAGGGGAAAGCCCAAATACAAAAGAGGAAGGAAATCAACCTTGAAGCCAAAGAAATCAACCCACCTCAAAGTCTCCTCTTCAGCACAATTAATGCCAATTATGACTGACATATTCTTGTTCAAAGATAAACCGAAGCCAAGCAAGAACAAATCCAACAACTTTTTCCAATTCTAAAGAAATGAAGGGAAAGTCGGGCAGAAAACTAACACGTCATCAGCATATTACAGGTGGGTTATCTCTATATTCTTATCATTAGAGCCCAAAGCAAATCCTCTTAGGATGTTCTTACCACAACAATAATGTCACCCGGCTTAGAGAATCTCCAACAATTGTAGAAAAGAAGGGAGAGAAGGGATCGCTCTACTGGCACCAAACTTACCACGAGGCTTACCATTCATGATCACAGAGAAATTCACAGAGGATAGGCAGCCCCTAATCCATCTTCTCCATCTAGGCCTGAATCATTTTAACTCAAAAACTTCATCAAGAAAAGATCTGTCCACCTTATCGTGGGCCTTCTCGAAGTCTAGCTTCAAGGGGAAAAAAAAACCTTCTTTTTTGTCTTCTTTCCATGCACAGACAGTTTCGGAGGCTACTAGGATAGCATCTAGGATCTGTCTCCCTTCAACGAAGGCTGCCTGGGAGTCATCAATGATGAGGGGTAACACTAAGTCTTTCAGCGAGAACTTTGGAGATTACCTTGTAAAGAGAGGTCACCAAGCTAATCGGTCTGAAATCTCTAACTTTCGAAGCCTTAGAGCTCTTAGGAATCAAGTAAACGTAAGTTTCATTGGTACATTTGTTGATAATTCATTTATCAAAAAAATCTTCGAACACTTAGAATGAAGCCATTTTTCAATATGTTCCAAAACTTCTTTAAGAATTCATTTGTCATCCCATCCGGACCTAGTGATTTCAAATTCCCAAGATCCATAATTGCTCTATGAATTTCATTCACCTCAAAAGGGGTTTCAAGTTGTTGTTGCCAAGAGGGCCACAAAGGAACCCAATCGATGTTATCAAAGGTAAATTTCATGCTCTCGTCTTTGCTGTACAGTTTGGTGAAATAGGACACAATCTCCTTCTCAATATCTTCTTCGAACGTAAGAACCCCACCTTCCTCATTTTCTATAGAAGAAATGAAGTTTCTACTTTTACGTGAATAGGCCCAACGATGGAAGAAGTAGGTATTTTCGTCACCCTCTTGCAGCCATTTAATCTTACATTTTTTAGCCCACATTCTTTGCTCATTGAAGGTCACCACAGCTAGCTCATTTTTCAGTTTGTACCGTTCTTGCCAATCTAAATCAGACAGAGCTCCTTGATCCTCTAGTTTATCCAGCAAATCTACTGCTTCTAACAAGTTGGTCTTCTTGTTCTTGATGACGCCAAAGGTGTTTTTATTCAAAGCTATGGGGAGTGATCAGACGTCGGTCTAGAAAGTCTCTCAACTTTATATTCTTTAAAGAAATCAGCCCAACTAGGAGAAACCAAAAGTCTGTCTATTTTGGTTAGAGAAGAACCCTTTCTCATATTTGACCAAGTGAAAGGGCCATTACCGATTGGGAGGTCAATACGGCCAAGGTCTTCACTCAGCCTATTAAAAACCTTCATGCTTCTTAAGAGAACACAGGCCAGATAAATCCCCTAGCTCTTGCCAGAAATCAAAACAGTTGTGCAGAGAGGAAGGGCCGTAAACCCCATAGAACCACCCAGTGAAAAAACAATGAAGAGAGAATTTGATAGAAATAGAGAACGAACCCAGAACTGAATCCAAAACAGATACCCTGCTATCATTCCACATTATCATAATACCGCTTGAAGAGCCCGCATCATCCAGAGCTATCCAGCTAATACTATTAGAACTCCAAATAGACTTAATCAACTTTCTATTCATAGAAGCATGCTTCGTTTCTTGAAGACAAACCACATCAGAATTCAGCTTCTGAATGAAATCCTTGATGAGAGCACTTTTAGGGGAGGCTCCAATCCCTCTAACATTCCAAGAGATGATCAACATTGGGATACAGCACATCCCTTAATCTTATTGCCAGTCTTGTCAAATCCCTTAATCTTATTGCCAGTCTTATCAAAGGCTGCTTCCTTCTCCCAAGTAGCCAACAGATTCCTAAGTTCTTTGCTCCCCTTTTTAATAATAGACGCTACCCCTTTGCTAACCAATTTGCCTTTGGTTGGAATGGGCCTGATATAGAGGTTGTTTTCCCATAAGGAAACAACAAATTGTTTTGAAAAAGGGGATATGTTTCTCAGAGAGGGGTCTTCCTTCTTTTCTTCTAACGGGATAGCGTCTAAGGGATGTTGCCTTTCCATTACCCTTTCTTCACTAACTCTCTGACCTCATTCGTAGCTGAAAACTTACCCTCCCTCTCGCCATGCTCTTGAAAACAGAGGTGTAGGTCCTCTAAGGGATCATCTTTACTTTCCAGCAACGGATCCTTTTCTGTAGTGATGCTAATGGGGCTAGAGACCAAAGAAATTGACTCAACATCAACCATAATCCCCTTACGTTTGTTACTGAAGTCAACTTTTAATTCCTTCGAGGAGCACACTTTGCCTTTTGAAAAAAAAAAAGTCTTCTTTTTTTCTTTTCCAGGCCCGCTCCCAGACTTGGAGTGTGTCTCAAGGGGGAAGTCATGTCCCCTTGCTCCACAAGACCGAGAGAGGCAATATTACAAGAAGAAGGGCCTTTTAGGTGTACTGTTGGATCAGTAGGGGGGCTACGTGTATCTTGTTCTGGGTGGGGAGAGATCCTTTCATGAGTCCCATGTTGTCCTTTGAAAAGAGAGCTTCTAAATGCCTTGTACTTGAATCAGAGGCATCACGTGGAATCAAATGAACATGGACCACTAGGTATGAGCAACTGTCTTCCACATGCCATATATCCACTGGGCTGCGACCGTTGGAAGATCAGAGGATCCTCTGAAAAATCGCTCAGCGATTTTCGACAAGAAATCGTCGTGGACTTGAAGGGATTTTATGACCAGCAAACCTACATCTTGATAGGTAGAGACATGAGCTTTAAAGGTGAAATCTTGGTCCATCAAACTCACCTCCACACGGTTGAAGCCACAAAAGTTTCCTTTGACCTTATGGCCACTTCCATAAGATCTACCCAGGAGCAGTTTTGGTCTACGTAATCAATGAAGCCACCATAGCAGTCCCCAATGGCTTTAAACACCTCCAAACACCATAAATGAAGAGGGATGTTTCTAAATTTGAGCCAGCCTCCATAAGACAGGACAACAGTACATTTACCGTGCAGCCCAACATTCCACAGCTCAATCTTTAAGATGAGAAAACCAAAGCTCACCCAAACATTGGAAGCACTAATCCCTTTCGCCACTAACTCCAAAGGGCATTTCAACAAAGCTTTGTCTAGTTGGAATGGATTAATGTCTAGGGTAGCCCGAAGGCAACGCTCTAAGACCTCTAGAACTTTTCCTCAATCATCTTGGAAATCCTTACGCGTTACCACCACCGTTTCCTTCCAATTCTATTTAGAAACTTCTTTTGTCTGTGGGCTCTACTACGAAAGACGGGGGTGTTGAGCCTGTTTAACCACTTTCGCATAAGAGCTTGTTCAACCTTGAGGAGGCTTCATTGTAGTGAAGGAGCGTTGATCCTTGTAGTTAATAAAGTCCAATAGCAAATTTCGAAAGACAGCCCAGCCACTGTGATCCACCCCAGCTGGAATAACCAAATTTGTTTTTCCCCCAAAGTTTAGGACCTTTGTAAGCTCTATGAAGCTTCCTCTTTTATTCGTGGTTTTTCAATACCCATATCAGACCATTCAAGTAATTTGTTTTACGGAAAAAATTCTGCACACGCGGCGCCAGCACAAGATTAGCTAAAGTGTCCACAATCCACACTATCGCAACTTCTTCAACCGAAATACTGAAGGTCCTTCGCAAGTGCTTCTCCCTGACTTTTATCACTCAGCCTTTATGGTTTTCATCGTAGCAACACAAGAACATTTTGTTCTCGATCTTTACCGAGCAAGAGCAATTGGCCATAGAGAATCGCTATGTTCAGAGAACAACCTCTTCACTACTATTTGGAATTCCTTCACCACTGGAAGAACGACGATCTTCAAAGCATAACGTGAATAGGGAATGAAATCAAAGCGAAATGTTTTCAATAATTTTCCTTCTCCCTAGGGTTTGTATTCCACCCCAACCTCTCAAGATGTTGAGCCCCCTCTCTCTCTCTCCTCTCTTTCTTTCTCTCTCTCTCGTCTCTTCCCCAAGTGTAGAGAAGAGAGATTTACAAGACAAATCTATGCCATAAGTTTGAATTATGTTAATTATTTTTAACAAAACTTTGGTCTAATTTGTTTACAAAGCAATCATATGTTAAGGAACAATATCAAAATCAATTTAGTTCCAACTTCCAAGAATCACTGCAAAACAACAAACAAGTAATGGCAATATAAAATTGTCAACTAACTCAGTTAATCTCCACTATGTCTGACTGCAAGTTTCAACAACATGCACCACTTGGTGAGAACTAAGTCAAAGATACTATGTTTTTTTTTATATACGATAGAAAATTCTTTCATACAATAGATAAATTTATTAAAATTACAATTAAGTATATTTTAGTTTCAGTCAACTTCTAGCTTTAACTAACTTACTTGTTGATTCCTTCAGACATTAATTAAAATAAGTAACTAACTTACTGCAGATGCAGCCTTATTATGAACAAGATGTGGAATCAGAGTCAACCCCACAGCTCTAGTTGAAGGATCAATAAATAATATCCGAGCATTGACCTATATAAGAAAAAATATATTAATGTATAATAAAATAGCAAGAATTAGAACGCAAAGGAAGACCCTTTTTTTATAGGAAACACTATTTCATTAATGTAATGGAAGGAAAACAAAATTTATTGGGTTCAGGTAACAAAAATATTTGGCCATCATATCATCAATTAGAAATGTGCTTAGAACACCAGCGCAAAAGAAAAAACAATTAACCAAGGGGCAAAGGCAAAGGCAATAATATAAGCACCAGGCAAAGAAAGTATGCATTGAAAAAGAGGAAAAACGTTCTTTTTACAAGAAACCATGCTTTTATTGGGAAGGAATGGAAGAATACATGGCATAAAGAAAAACAGCCCCAAAAAACCAAGCGGAGAAAACCTAAACCATGAAAAAGAGGGAAAACATAAAGAACCAGAAGAGAAACTCCTATAAGCTATTCGATATTCATAAAGCTTGTGGCTTGTCAGAAAAAGTATGGTAATTCTTGGAGAGATTTTTATTATCTATTTCATCTAAAACCTTCCTGATTACCAATTATGGTAAGTTTATATAAGAAACAGAGACTAATGCTTATTGTTAACATCAGGCAATCAACCTGATAGCACCAAATTACAACAGAAACTTTTGGATTATTGACTGAATTTCTTTTAGAAGGATGCCCACATACGATTTGACTGTCATCCAGACCATTAGCTAGAATCAGTATCCTAACTGTTTTCACCACCTAACCAACAGTAAGCTAGCTGAGGGAAAGACCAAAATGCACCATACCTAATTCAATGTTCGGTAAGAGACAAGCCAGGAAATTAATATTATACACAACTATTCACAAGTCACCTATAAAGCACAGGAGACGTTCTGTTATTTTGCTTAAAAAACTGGCTAGAAGTTAACACAAGAATGTATGGTTGGAAAACACATAGAATATTTTATTTCCCAATTAGATTGTACTAAGGGGTTTGAACCCATAGAAACTTGGATGACTCATGATTAACGAACTAAAAAATTAATGTTTGGAGTAACGAGTAGGTCCCTTATCATTCCTTCTAATTGAAATACTAAACTTATAGCAGAATAAAAATTAGTGAAAATCCAAGATATGACACGACCTTGACATCATGGTTAAGCTTTGTGAAATCGAACTTAATAACAAATGACATGAAGTATCGAATAATTCACATAATACCTTCACGTTCTGGCTGTAATAAGCTTTCCAATTTGAAGAATGAAAACTATTTTGCAAATGGAACCTATCAACCTGAAAAAAAATAAAAATAAAAATAAAATAAATAAATAAATAATTATATTAAAAAAATAAAATAATAATAATAATTAAGTAAAAAAAACCATAGTTGAGACAGGATCAAAAAGGTATCGATATATTGCAACATGTTATAACTATAAGATGGGTAATAACTCACAGTTCCATTAAAATAAGTCAGAAAGGATAGCATGATCCCATTTTCAAGGGTCGATTGTACACGTGCACTAACCATCATGCCTGGGATGAGAAGATCAATTGAAATACCCTTTAGATCCTTCGCCTGTAAAATTTATGAATTAAAACAATAATAATGAGTCACGATATCCATCGATGGAAGGAGAATTCCCTGCGAGAAAGAAAACTAAAAAAAAAAGTAGCATAGCAAATGAAGACGGTAGATCACATGAACATTACCACACATCTGGACACAATATCTTCATCAGAACTCAAATAAACTACTTTATGAGTTTTGTCAATGCTTCTAACAACACATTGAAGAAGTTGCCCAACATGCACTTCATTCCCAGGTTGATCTGCAAAAACCAAAGAAAAAGACGAGAAGCAAAATGAAATCACAATTTTTAAAAATTACTGTGCTGATTATATTTAAAAATATATATATTATTATGTAATATTGAAAATTAAAATATAAAATATGATAAAATAATCTATATAATTATTTATTGTGAAAATTTCATCCCAAACTTCTATTTCTTTTCAATTAATACTCACTAAACTTGAATGGTTGTATCAATTACGTTGCTAAACTTTGAAAAGTTCCAATTTTTCTTGAACTCTCAATATTCATTCTAATAAGTTCTTATAGTTAACATTGCTACTATTGACGTGGCATATTGATTGGACTTACAAATGATGATTCAGTACAAAATGACACGCGACTAGATAAGATAAATAATAACAGGCGGAGCAAAAGAAGTTTGATAAGGCAGGCACGCAAAAACACTTTAAACATGATATCTGCCTGTCATGCATTATTTTCTCCAGTTGACCAACTATTTTGCCACACATAGTCATGTCATGCCAAATCATTGGCAATGAGTTTAAGACCCCTACTACTAAACCACAACTTAAAAAGTTACCATGGTCGGTAACCTTTTTTACAATTTCCTTTTTATAACAAAACTAAAAGGAGAATTCAATAAAAAAAACGTCCACATAGGCCAAGGGGTGCTTACAACACTAAAGATAATTGAATTCATAATGAAATTGTTTCATATTAAAAATAATAATAATAATAATAATAATTAAAAATATATATAATAAAAAAAGATTCAAGGGTTCTTTCTTTGAATAATATAGCACCTGTTGACCATTCTTACAGAAAAATTACTACTATGGTGCCAAGTTCTAAATAACATAATACTCAATATGACTTGGAGAACACCGGTAGATTTAGCTTTAGCCTTCAAATTTGATATGGCCACAGCATCAAAAACAAATCTTCTTGAAGTGCTGGTTTTTC
>JAOANK020000084.1:1427419-1451618 GCA_026257165.2 Telfairia occidentalis
GTAGAGAGGTTGTTCCCTTAAGGGCTGATTCCAGGTCTTGAACAAGGGGCCCCACCCTCTCACTGGCCCGAGAGGGAATTCGGTTTGGTGATTATACCTCAAACCAAGTTGTTCATTAGAAGGATTAGTGGTACTTAAGGAACGAGAGGTAACTCAGGCGTATGACGGTGTTTGACCCAGATGAGGTTACAAACGACCTGTGAGGGATTGACTTACTGAATATGGTTATATCAAATGGACACAATATATCTATAGTGAGAAGAGTGCAGCTACGGGCGTTAGTGGAGTGACCCGTTAGTTAACGAATGTACATTAACTAGGTCAAAAAGTTTGGCCGGTTAATCTTGTATCGTTGGATCTCATGATCTATAGGTCCATTAGGTCCCTCGGCTAGCTCACATCGGATAATACCTGGGAACAGTGTGGTGAATGAATTTGAAGCGTTCGAATTCGGTTTCGGGAAAATATTAAATATATGCAATATATTTAATTGATCAATGTTTGGTTATGAATTAAACGATTGAAGGGAACCGAAAATAACATTTAAATCAGATTTAAATGTTGTACATATGAATAGGGATTCATATTCGAAAAAATAGTTTTTTCGAAAATCGGGCTCAGTGGCAAAATAATATTAATTTAATATTATATATTAAAATAATTATTAATTACATTAGAAAATGTTTTTAATTTAATTAATTAAAATTTGTTTTTAATTTGTGAAATTAAAATCAAAATGAAAAAAGGGAAAAAGAAAGGAAAATGGAAAGTTAGATATATTGCCTTTTAATGAATTTCCAACTTTCTTTCTCCCATCTTGCCACCTTAAGATCAATGCTACATCACCATGATTGAGTGTCAATCATGGGTTAAGTAGTTGTGCATGAGATTGCCTAGAAATAGGCCTCAAATTCTTGCAAGAAGGATTTGATGAAGAAGTTCAATTTTGCTTCCAAGTTTGGTTGTTCATGTGTTGAACTCTAAACCAAACATTACTTCTTCTTCTCCCAAATTCACCAATCAAGGGATCCCACCATCCCATTCCAAGGTCGGAGAATAGTCGGGAAGACTCTCGTGGTGGTTTAGGAGCTGATTCAAGCACAAATTCGCCAGAGATAGAGGAGCAATTGAACTACAAAGGTAAGTGTACCATTTCTCTGTTTTTCCTCCTTAAATAACATGATTTTCCTCATTCTTTTGAGCTAGTTAGAGTGTTTTAGATCCTAATCCGCTGCACATGTATGCTGATACACCTTTCAATTGGTATTTGCTGCACACTATTCCAAGGTGTTATCCTATGTGAGCTAGCCGAGGGACCTAATGGACCTATAGATCATGAGCTCCAACGTTACGAGATTAACCGGCCAAACTCTTTGACATAGTTAATCAACATTCGTTAACTAACGGGTCACTCTACTAAAGCCCATAGCTGCACTATCCTCACTATAGATATATTGTGTCCATTTGATATAACCATAATCGGTAAGTCAATCCTTCACAGGTCGTTTGTAACCTCAGCTCGGTCAAACATCGTCATACACCTGAGTTACCTCTTGTTCCTTAAGTACCACTGATCCCTCTAATGAACAACTTGGTTTGAGGCTAACCACCAAACCGAATTCCCTCTCGGGCCAGTGGGAGGGTGGGGCCCCTTGTTCAAGACCTGGAATCAGCCCTTAAGGGAACAACCCTCTACTATCCCTAAAGTCAGGTAGGAGGGAATTCCGTCTTGTAGGACTATGTCCCCAACTATCTACCCGATCTTACCCCTAAAATGAGAGGCATATCGAGCAAGCGCTGTTGAGCCTCCTTCACCCATGCAGATCAAAGGATAATCCCAAATAAACAAAAGTTCATAGTTAGCTGAGGATTGAGATCAAGTTACCTAGGTCATCAAGTTGAAATAAGTCAGTGTTTTCAGTGATCGGCGTTATACTAAAACAGTGACTATTTCGTGGTCAAGTCTTATGAAAACTCATTGCATAGAATGCCCCCACTCTCATGTCTCCACATGAACGATTTAGGATCACATCATTTGTATAATATACAAAGCGGGCCACGTTCCATAGTGTCCCTAGGAAAAGGTACCCAACGTAATCCATATACTAAGGACCGTTTTGGCTATTTACTTAAACTTGATCCACTTTTACGTCTCCACATAAAGTCCAAGTATTCATGTCATAGCCATGGGTTCTTAGTTTATTGGATTTATAGAGTTATAAAAGATTCAATAACAACTTTATTGAAAATAGAATATGTTTACAAACCATTCGAGTTTTAGGACATACACACCCAACAACCATTGTTGCAAATTTTGTAGAAACATCGTAGAGCATTGGGATGGACGCTGGCAGATATTCTTGGGATAAGCTCAACAATGTGCATGCACAAGATTAGATTAGAAGATGGCGTAAAGAAATGTGTCGAAGCCCAGTGTCGTATAAATCTCATAATGAAGGAGGTAGTCAAGAAGGAGATAATAAAGTGGTTAGATGCGAGAATAATTTACTCTATATCTAATAGTGAATGGGTTAGTCCAATCCAATGTGTACCTAAGAAGGGTAGGATGACTGTGATAACCAATGAGAACATGAAATTATCCCTACACACATTGCGACTGGATGGAGAGTGTGCATGGACTACCGGAAGCTCAATAAAGCAACAAAAAAAGACCACTTTCCTCTACCTTTCATTGACTAGATGTTGGATTGATTAGCTGGACAATAGTATTATTGTTTCCTAGACGACTATTCTGGGTATAATCAAATAGCTATTGACCCATTAAACCAAGAAAAACTACCTTCACATGCCTTTATGGAACATTTGCGTTTAGAAGCATGCCATTTGGATTGTGTAATGTGCCAACAATATTTCGGAGGTGCATGATGTCAATTTTTTCAGACTTAATAGAGGAAATAGTAGAGGTTTTTATGGATGATTTTTCAATCTTTGGAAAGTCATTTGAAAACTGCTTATACAACCTTGAGAAAGTATTGGAATGCTGTGAGCAGAACAGCCTCATCTTAAATTGGGAAAAGTGTCACTTCATGGTGCAAGAGGGAATTGTTCTGGGCACAAGATATCTCACGCTGGGATAAAAGTAGACTAGGCTAAGATTGAAGTCATTCACAAGCTACCTTCTCCAACATCAGCTAAACAAGTTCGCAGTTTCTTGGGACATGTAGGTTTTTATCGGAGATTCATCAAGGACTCTCTAAAATTTCCAAACCACTATGTATATTGCTCGAGCAGAACAGGGACATTGTCTTTTTGGAAGAGTGTGATCATGCATGCACAATGCTAAAACATAAATTGATTAATTCACCTATCATCAAAGGACCAACCTGGACCAAACCATTCGAGTTAATGTGCAATGCGAGTGATTTGGCAATTACTTAACGATAGAGAAGAAAATGTTGGCAGTCGTGTTCGCCTTTGATAAATTCATTACCTCATTGGGAAAAAAAGTCTTTGTGCATACAGATCATGCGACAATAAGACATTTGATTGCGAAACGCGATGTTGAACCACGGTTGATCAGATGGATTCTATTACTTCAAGAATATTATTTATAAGTGGTTGATCGTAAAGGTCTGGATAATGAAGTTGCTGACCATTTGTCAAGATTGAATGAGAATGAAAAGAAAGAGAAATTCAACCAAGTGAAGGAACGATTGACAGATGAAGCTATCCTAACGATAAGTGCAAATCTGTACGATGGTATGTTGACATACTCAATTACTTAATGAGTATGGTGATTTCGAATGACTTAAAGGGACCAGCTATAAAACGATTCTTAGAACACACTAAGTTCTTTTGGGATGAACCAATTCTGTATCACTTCGAAGCTGACTCCATTTTACGAAGATGTGCTAGGGAAGATGAAATTAAGGACATCCTATGGCATGGTCATGCGTCACCATAAGGTGAGCATCATGCAGAAAAGAAGACAGCAGCAAAAGTATTCCAGTTAGGGTACTACTGGCCAACAATTTTCAAGGATGGCCATAGCTCTGCTCTTGTGTGTGATCGGTGTCAAAGGACTAGGAATATTTCAAGAAAAAACGAGATGCCTTTAAACTATATACTTGAAGTGGAGTTGTTCGATGTTTGGGGAATAGACTTCATGGGCCCATTCCCTCCATCTCAAGGGCATATCTACATTCTGTTAGCAGTCGACTGTGTTTCAAAGTGGGTGAAAGCGATATCATGCGGCTACAATGATGCAAAAACAATCTTAAAATTTTTAAGAAGGAATATCTTCACAAGATTTGGCACTCCTAGAGCCTTGATTAGTGATGAAGGCACACACTTTGTTAATAAAGCAATGAAAAAACTTCTCCACAACTACAATGTAAGATATAAAGTTGCCACCGCATATCACCCACAAACAAATGGTCAGGAAAAACTTTCCAATGGAGAAATTAAAGCAATCCTACGCAAAGATAGTGGCCATGAACATGAAAGACTGGTCTATGCAATTTGATGAGGCTTTGTGGGCGTATCGCACCATTTTTAAAATGCCAATGCAACTGTCTCCGTACAAGCTTGTGTTTGGGAAAGAATGCCATTTACCGGTTAAATTAGAATACAAGGCATTGTGGGCATTAAAGAAGTTAAACATGAATATGGATGAAGCTAGCCAAGCAAGACTGTTGCAATTACATGGTTAGATGAGATGAGGATGGAGTGTTATGAGAATGCTCGAATTTATAAGGAGAAAATGGAAAAATGGCATGCGGCCGTATCACTTCACAGAAGGGCAGCTAGTCCTCTTATTTAACTCTAGGTTGAAACTCTTTCTAGGAAAGCTCAAGTCCAGATGGTCTGGGCCTTTTGTGCTCAAGAAGTTATTTCCTCATGGAGCAATGTTATTATTTGACGAAGAAACCAAGCAAGAATTCACAGTCAATGGGCAGCGTGTAAAGCCATACTATGGTGGAAACTTCTTAAGGAAAAGAACCACCATCAAATTTCAGAATTAGAAAAGGCAGACGTATGCTGCCACTTATTGCGACAAAATTTTTTTTTCTTACTTTGCAGCTTAGGTTCAGCTCTTTTATTTGAATTATATTTGTTTTTACTTTTTTTTTTTATGCTAACTCTCAGTTCATTGGCACTTACATGGAGCAAAATTATCAAAGAAGCATCCACTAAGGAATTACAGATTTAAATTTATAAGGTCTAGACTGGACACTGGGGGGGTAGAGCAAAATGAAGGCCAGATGGCAGCAACCAGAGGATGTGTGGAAGCAAGGGGCACAACGGTAACATTTTGCTGTAAATAGTTCATTTCAACGAATGGTAAAAAATATACCCCTTGGCATTCCATTCGACTAAAATTTCAAAAAAGGGGAAGACCAACAATACTGTCAACCCCTATTTATTATGCACTGTGCTCACCATTTTAGAAACCAATCTCCCAATTTTCTCGAATTCTCTTGCTGGGCTCTGGTGTGGCCTCTACGGGTGTCAAAAGTTGAAAGCAACAATGCTGATCAAGAACCTTCACAACTCTATCAACCTACGACAGCTTAATGGTATCAACTCGAGGTGAAGGAAGTCAAAAAATTCGATCATCCGGTCGAACCTACCAAGCTGGCCCAGAATGCAATGCATTTGGAGCCATCCTCCTTAGATAATGAGCGTCAAGCAGGCACAAAATGCAATGCATCGTCGCAGTCCCTAAGCCATTGAAAGTGGTATACCCGATTATCGAATCCCCTGAAAAGCAGTATGTTCCTCCACCACCAGCCCAGTTGGAAAAGAAAAGAAAAGAAAACAGACTGTCAATCAATACAAAGGGCGAATGGTGGAAGAGAAGCCTTTACCTCGAGAGCGAAGTATAAAGCAAGGCGTTAGCAAACCGCGATGCATTCTACGGCTGAAAGCGCAGTGTAGAAGGTAAACACACCTCATGATTCTCTAGCGGACTTTCAAGACGAATCACCTCTGAAAATGCTAGAGAGACCCCCTGAAGAAATACTAGAGGTAGCGACGGAGAAGATGTCTACCACTAGAAGAGACAACATGGACAAGTAGGATGAGGCGATGGAGCACAATGAAAGTAGAATGATTGAATTAAATATGAACGACGATGATAGAGAGACTACTCAATAGGCAACATTTGGGGAGCCTATCTATGATTGGTATGACCCCATCAAAGAGCAAAAGGATGAGCCATTAAAAGAGATGAACAGTCAGCCTCTAGAGGTAAATGAGGTGGAAGACATTATAGGCAAGAAAAATATTCAAAACGAGCCCCCTCAGCCTGTGCCTTCTGAAAACCTTGTGGGCAGCACCACAGACAAGCTAAAGAAGAAAAAGAAGAAACGACAAAGTGATATCAAGCATCATGCAGCTGCCGCAACCTCTAACTTTGCTGAAGTGGTAGACGAACCAATCGCAGTGCTGAAGACTAAGCACCTAAAGAAGAAGGGCAGTGGGAAAATGAATGAAGAAACGACCACATTTTAGAGATACATCAATCATGTTGCTGCAAAACGAGCCAAAGAGATGAAGACCAAATGATTCTTGGCAGAAAAAGAAATCATCCCTGTTGCTTTTGATATTCATCAATATATAGGCTAAATCATAAAAATCAATAACTGGGAGCAGTTTTGCGAAAAGCCACAACTTGGATTTGAACAGCTAGTTCAAGAGTTCTACGCAAACATTCAAACTCAAGGCCAATCTTCTGTTTTTGTGTTAGGTAAAAAGGTCAAATTTTCTTCAGTTGTGATTAACTCCTTTTATGGTTTCACCCCCTCAGAAAATCCACAAGGAAATCATTTGTGTTGCGTCCCAACTAAAGAAGATCTGGAGGATGCCTTGGTAACTGTTGGTAATGAGACAGCAGAATGGCAGAACTCCAAGTTGGAAATTTATTCTCTCCTCCCCTCCATGCTGTCACCTCAGGCCACCTTTTGGTTATACTTCATCAAGAATCACATCCTATCGACGACGCATGACTCCTCTATCTCATGAGAGTGCATCATATTGGTGTATGCTATACTGCAAGGAATTGAAGTCAATATTGGGCATCTCATCGAAGTTGAGATTCGTAACTGCGCAAAGAAAAGGGTAGGTAAACTTTTCTTCCCGCGGATCATCTCTGAATTATGTTTGAAAGCAGGGGTCCCACTCGACGATACAGATGATACTCTATTAGAGAAGGTTGATATAGATTGGCAAACTACACTGCTCATCTAGAGGGGCGTTGATGCTCATGCACCAGCAAAGGAAAAGCTTGCACCAGCCAGAAATGCTACCGCATTTTCTGCTGACCCCAGTAAGTATGCCGAGCTATGCGCTGCGTTATCCACCTCGCTGAAGCCTCTAGTCGCCAAAGTCAACTAGCTTGCAAAGTGCCAAAAGCATTTGGTCTGATTATACGTCAGTGCGATCAAGTGTGGCATAACACATTCCGATTGAAGAATGCTCGGTTGCCACCCCTACCTGCCTTTAAATCCAAGTCAAAAAAGCCAGAGGATGATGCCTCTTCTTCGAGTGAATGATAAGGGAAGATCATCCACTTTGAATTTTGAAGTTTATCTCTATTTTGTGTTGCGTTTAAAATGTTGTCTTTCCGCTTCGATATTTGAACTCATATGTTCTTTCTTTTCATTTTGATATGCTGCCACTTGGTGTCAACTTTATGCTTGTATTACATGTTCATTGCTGCTGTGTGTTTAGTCAAAAGCCTGCCATTTTCTTTTACATTGTGAATGTGCATTTCTGAACGACTGTCGTTGTGTGATCTATTCATTTTGTGTTATTTTGTTTTTTTTAAAAAAAACATTTTTCTAATTGCGCGTGTCACAACTGCCCAGTTTCGATTGCCTTAGCCCAATCTAGGTGCTCTAGGGTTAGATCTATGATGATAATTTTCTCTCATCCCCTTAAAACGCCAAGACCTTATTGCTTTCTGTAGTTTCCAATCTACTAGCCCTCATTCAGTATGCCAAGCCCACAAATCCTTACTGGAAATTTGCTACGCTCCTCTGCATTTTCGCATTGTAGTACATTCTCATTTCTACCCCTTTCTACCTCCTTCTACCAATGAGGACATTGTCAAATTCTAGCTTAGGGGTAGTGGGCCTATTTAGAATTATCAATATTCTTACTTTTGTAATTATCTTGTAAAGCAAGTGAGCTTCTCCTGTTTTGTTTTGTTTTTTTTTAAAAAAAAAAGCTAAAATAAAGGAAAGGAGAAGGGTTTTGTGTATAGCTCGTCATTGGATATTTAGAGCCTAGGAAGCGGGGATATACCAAAATGAAGGTGATACACTTGACTCTTTTTAATTTGTTGCTCGTAGTTGGATATTTTGCGCTTAGGAAGAGAGGATAAGCAAAAATGAATGTGACAAATTACCCTTTTCCTTCTATTAAAATTAAACGAAAGGGGGAGTTCACTTAATGTTGTAGAATGTGTAGCACAAACTGAAAAGTAGCCCTAGTGTAGAAAATGTGAGTTTTTGCAAGAGAGTGAAAGAATATTGTTGCCCCGGGGGGGGGGGGGGGAGAATGGGAACCCGAAGCCTCAGGATAGGAAAAACAAAGAAATAAGGACAACTTAAGACTTATTTACAACTCTTGAAGAAGGCCAGTGAATGTAAGTTAAGGGGTGAATAGAAAGTGGAGCATCAAGGAAGTGGAAAGAGCTGAGAAAACTACTCTTGAATGCTCACAGGACTTGTAAGCTGAGTCTAAGAATCTGGGAGCTGTCATAGCTATTGTTTTTTTGCTTGAGGACGAGAAAATATTCAAGCTTGAGGGTGTGTTAACTCTCTGAAAGAGAGTTATTATACATCTAATATTGAATATTTGAGTATGGTTAACCTATATAAAATGAACATAACTTAATGATTTATTGTAATATTTGCTTACTTCATATTAATATGTTATACTGATTCAAAGGTGATATTTATTCACGCTTAAATAAGGAATGAAAAGTGGGGTAAGCAACAATGCAAGCAAAAAGATTAATTTGCAGAACAGCCTGGTAGCATCTATCGCAGGGAATGCTGTAGCATTGTGGCAAGCAGAATACTCCTAGATTTCAGTGTTCTATAAACACTCTTTGCAGGGTATGTGTGATGTTCTAAAGAGGCGCACGGTGAGGCATTCTCACATGTATGATCTCAGGAGGGCATGATGGACATTTTTGAGTAGACACTATTTTAGGGCAAAGACTGGCACAAAATTATGGGGTTGAGGATAGACCGAAAAAAGGCAAGGAGGAGAAGAGAAGAAAATTCATCTCGAAAGAAGAAAATGTTCTCAGCTGTGAACTGCTATCGCCAACTATGCCTCAGCACGTTTTAGTTTTAGACCTTTTATTTGTCATTTCATTTTTTTGCCTTCAGTACTCTGTTGGATTTCTAGTCTAGTGTATTGTTTTCTACATTTAAGCTTTGTTAGGAACAGTGTTTTGTGTGCTTGGATATGAGTTCTAGCTAACTTACTTGTTGGGTAGTTGGTGGTGGGTGTATTAAGTTGAACTTTGCTGTAGCCAAATCTGAAGACTGAGGATTGTTTTACTCATGTTCTTTTCTTCTTGAATTGTTGTAAACGTGAGCTTCCTAGTTGGCCGCTGGTAGCTCTAGGTAGTCAGTTTCCTTTCCTAAAGGTAAGGAGCTAGTCGAAGCCAGTAGAGAAGATATAGTAGATGTGATGGAACCTGACATCGTAGATTCATTAGACATAATGAGGATGCTGTAAAACAAGAAAAGGTAGCTTAAAGGATTACAGAATCTGATGTTAGACATAACTAGGTTTCGCACTTTAGTATATTATGCTCGATAGAGTGAGTATACGGAACAAACCTGTCTATAGATTAAAACATCTCAATCCCAGATAATGTTGCATCATCGTGACTCATAACAATACCAAATACCATTAACCACCCTGTTTTGCAACTGTTTGTCTATTACAAAGAACTCCGCTGATTTCCTTTTTACTAAACTCTACTTAAGTAATTGTTCTCCCCCTCATTTCTTTCTCCTCATACTCAATGCATCATGAAGTGTAGGTCATTAGCTGATCAGAGTCTGGTTAGTGAGAACCTTCTATAAAATAGTCCCTATAGATCAATATCCTTGAATACTCCAATATTACTTGTGCTATTGCTTATACTTGAGCATTTTTTGTCTTCATTTTCATGGTTATTCTATATTGCTAAAGCATATCCGTCGCATTCCTGAGAAGACAATAAGTATCGAGTGTATTACTTAGGCTTGGGTTTCTAGTTTGACTAAGTACCACAATTACTCACACCTCATTTTATCTTGGGAACTGATTATTAAGATAGAAAGTTAAGTTACACTACCTCTACTCCTAATTATATGGAGGTGACAAATGGAGAGTGTGCCTTAGACCGAATTTACATGGTTTGAGACAATACACTTTATTAACACAACAGATTAATCTATCACGATGCAATCATAAGCTCAGATTAATGTAATGTTCGGCTTCCTCTCTCGAGCTCAACTAGTCTTTCACTAACATGCAGACTCACTCTCTCGGTCTATTACCCGCACACTAGTAAGGCATTACGAACTTCCCACTAATTATCACCTCTTAGAAGAACCATTGTGATCCCATCCTCTGTCGAGCTCAGGGCAATCTCGCTGGTTATCCCGGCTCACAATAAATCCCATAAAGATAATAATTCATGTTTCTATTAGTAAACCCTACTCTCGCATTATGGTTTACAACAGTCATGCATTCGATAATCTAATCTAAGTTTTACTCTATCAACCTAAACTTAAATCAATACATCAATTTAATCTTCGATTAGGAAATTAAAAGCATTAAGCATACAAATACATAAATGAATCACAACAAGATAAGAAAAATTCATAATATTAAACATGCATAAACAATGTCCCAAGGCGTTACAAAACAGTCTAAAGCGGAGTCCCACTACTCGAATCCACAAATAAAAATAGAGACTCCCTCAAAGAAATTACAAAACGAAACATAGTCTAAGAAAGGTCAAGAAAATTTCCAAAGACACGTGCCACACTCATTCCCGTCGTGAAGCCCGCAATTCAAAGCCTCGATCGCTCCAGGGACTCCATGGAAAGCTCCTCTTCCCTATAGAAAACCATGCTCCACACTAAGCATCCTCTTTTTCAGTATGAAAAATGGCCTTTTAACATTGGTTTTGCCCGTAGCGTCGAGACGATATAGGATAGCGTCTCGGTGCTATCTTAAGTTGGTCAATAGTTGATTTTAAGCTCTAGTGTTCTTTTAATGCATTAGGGAGAAGCTATTCCTAGCTCACTCACGAATCCAAACTTAGATTCAGCTAATGAGAATATTTTCATAAAATTATGCTCAATATCTAAAATTAACAAATAAACTCATGAAAACTCTAAAATTACATAACAAAACTAACTAAAATAAAGCCTAAGGATAACACATTTTGTGTGCTATCAAACACCCCCAAACTTAATCTTTTTCTAGTCCCAAGCAAAATTAAAATAGAACAATAACAAAATATCGAAACTCCTCTAACATGCAATTAACTCAAGCTTTAATGCTCTAATAGACAAATATGTGCAGTCATAGAAACTTACAAGCACAGTTTATCACTGAAAGATTTCAAGGCTAATTCTCGTCATCCCTCGCATGTGTGTATGGAAGCCTATCTAGTCCTAGCCCTTATAAGCCCAGGGTGACCT
Source organism: Telfairia occidentalis (assembly GCA_026257165.2). NCBI lineage: Eukaryota > Viridiplantae > Streptophyta > Magnoliopsida > Cucurbitales > Cucurbitaceae > Telfairia > Telfairia occidentalis. Next base: position 1,439,110 of record JAOANK020000084.1, read on the forward strand.
TAGAAAAACCTCTCGAGGCCGTCCTACTTCATCCAATGGTAAAGCTAAGCTAATCAAATGCAACCTAGGGAGTTATTGCTTTTTTTTTCTTTTTTTTCCTCTCTTACATGTATATATATATATCTTTTCTTTTCTTTTTCTATTTCTTTTTCTTTTTTCTTTTTCTTTTGTTAGTAGGGGAACCAATTCAAGATCTATCACCTCTGTTTTGGTTTATCCTCACTTTCTAGGCATTGAGTATCCAACTATGAGCAATACATCTATCTAAGGGCCAAGGCTTACTCACTTTCTTTTCGCATTTAGCATTGCTTGTCGACTAAGGCCCAAAGAAAGGAGGAGTAGTCCCCTTCACTTTATTCCCATTTTCAGAACACAACACTAGACATGCATAAGATAGAACTAAACATAACCACAATCTTTTCAGAGACTTCCTCAAAATAACAATTCCCTTAAAGACACCCTAAACCTTCATAACCTAGACAAGAGCGTTATGTGCTCAATATACAAGGAATTCCAAGAAGGATTTGAAATGACTAAGATAAAAATGATGCTATCCCATTTCCACAATCACACACAACAGATCAGTCAGAGCAATATCATCTATATCAACAACATGCATAGAGAAATTCAATAGCAGTTCAACACATAACAATCTCAAATAAAAAAAATTGAAAAAAATAGCTCAAAATTGCTCAAACTCATCAGGACTCACATAGTACACCCACACCCTCAAACTTAAAGCATACATTGTCTTCAATGTATAAATCATTAAACATGCAAGAACAATGTAGTAAGAATCGAGTGGATAATACTGCCCTGACAAGAGAAAGAAGGTCTTCAACGCATCCAAAATGTTAGGAAGAAAGCATCTCAAAAGATCTAGGTTCAGCGCAGGAAAATGAGATTTACTGGCACTTGATACCTACAAAAGAAAACAAAGACAAAGTAAGGAAAAAGGTATAAAAAAACGTGGGTGGCCAGTCTAGTTAACTAGAACCTAATCTGACCCAAAAACAAGGAAAAGTAAACATACACCTTAGAGTAAGACTCGACATATTCTCCAGGATATTAATCAAACTAAATAATCGCCAATCCCTGACAACGGCGCCAAAAACTTAATCGCAACATTGCGTCATCATAGTGTGCGGGTCAGTTTTAGTATAGTGTGAAATTGAGTATCGAGTGTCATCCTCGAGATTGGGTTTCTAGTTTGATTAAGTACGATAGTTACTCTCGCCTCATTTTTTCTAGAGAACCAATTATTAAGATAGAAAGTTAAGTTACACTTCTCCTACTCCTAATTATACGGAGGTGACAAATAAAGAGCGTGTCTTAGACCGAATTTACATGCTTTGGGACAATACATTTTATTATCACAACAGACTAATCTATCACAATGCAGTCATAAGCTGTGATTAATCTATTGGTCAACTTCCCTTCTCGAGTTCATCTAGTCTCTTACTAACATGCAAACTCCACCTCTCGGTTTGTTACCCACACACTAGCAAGACATTACGAACTTCCCACTAATTATCACCCAATAGAAGATCCATTGTGATCCCATCCTCTGTCGAGCTTAAGGCAATCCCGCTTGTCATCACAGTTTACAATAAATCTCCTAGAGATAATAATCCATGCTTCTATTAGTAAACCCGCACTCTTGCACGATGGTTTACAACAGTCATGCAATCGATAATCTAATCTAAGTCTTACTCTCGCGAGCTAAAACTTAAATCAATACATCAATTTAATATTTGATCAGGAGATTAAAAGCGTTAAGCATACAAATGCATAAATGAATCACAACAAGATAACAAAAATCTATAATATTAAACGCACATAAACAATGTCCCAAGGCGTTACAAAACAGTCTAAAGCAGAGTCTTAATTCTTGGAATGCCCTTCCTTACCCAACTATATCCAATCCAAGTCTCAGATAGTGGAGTTAGTTTGGAAGTAGCTAGTAAACAGTTACTATTCGAGTTCACCCAACCTATTAGATCTCAGAGACTGAACATACTAAATTTTCTAGACGAGAAGAAGAAATAGATCCAGTTTCTGAAATAAGAAATTAGCTACAAGACAGTCTTAGAACGCCTAGAGCAACCTCATGTTCAATAGAGAATCAAAGAACTACTGAGGAGGATTAAATAAGAAATATGCTCAAAAGTACCAAATGCTTTTGGGAAAGAAGACAACACATTGTTAATCTTCCCAATATCAAAGATTTCGATGAAAACAAAATTCCAACAAAAGCAATGCCAATTCAGATGAATTCAGAAGTAATGACCCATTACAAAAAGGAAATCCAAGACCTCTTGAAGAAGAAGCTTATCAAACCATCCAAAAGTCCATGGTCATGTGTAGCTTTTTACATGAACAACGCAGTCGAAAAGGAGAATGGTGTTCCCAGGATAGTAATAAATTAAAAACCTTAAGCAAAGTCTGAAATGGATTCGATATCCAATTCTGAATAAACAAGATTTGATTAAAATAATTTCTACTGCCAAGGTATTTTCACAATTCGATTTGAAATCTGGATTTTGGCAGATTCAAATCTCTGAAAAAAAATACAAAACGTCTTTTAATGTCCTGTTTTGACAATAGAAGGAAACATAATGTCATTTAGTTTAAAACATGCCCCCTCTGAATTTCAAAAAATTATGAATGATACTTTCATTAATTTTCAAGATTTCTCAGTAGTCTATATTGACGATATTTTAATTTTTTAATCAAATATAGACCAACATTTTGAACATTTAAATATTTTCATAAGAACAATTTTAAAAAAATGGTTTAGTAATTTCTTTACCAAAAGTAAAGATTTTTCAAACAAAGATTTGGTTTTTGGGTTTTGAGATCCACTTAGAATTTGATTAAGCCAATTCAAAGATCGATTGAGTTGGCTTCAAAGGTGCTAGATAGGATTCGAGAAAAAACCCAGTTATAAAGATTTTTGGGTTGTCTAAATTATATCAGATTTCATAAAGAATCTTAGACCCATTTGTGAACCATTGTTCTAACTGTTAAAGAAAAACCCTAAACCTCTGACAGAAGAACATACTTAAGATATTAGAAAAATCAAAGCCCTAGTAAAATCCCTTCCTTGTTTTAATCTCTTAAACCCAATATCTGAACTCATTGTGGAGATTGAGGCCTCTAATTAAGGTTATGGAGGAGTGCTAAACCAAAAGGTTGATAACAAAGAACAAATAGTTCGATATCACTCTGGAGTATCGAATAGTGGGCAGAGCAATTATTCTACTTCATAAAAAAGAGTTGCTCGCAATCGTAAATAGTGTGTAGAAATTCCAAGGCGATTATCAAAAAAGATTATCTCTTCATTACTGGTGAATCTTTTGTTGATAAGATCAACTTAGAATTTCTGTGCACAATTTACGATTGCGAGCAACTCTTTTTTCACAGTAGAATAATTACTCTGCGCACTATTCCATACTCTAGGGTGATAGCAAACTATTTTTTCTTCGCTACCAACCTTTTGTTATAACAGATCTCCATAACCTAAATCAGAAGCATCCATCTCAACAATGAGTTCAGATACTGGATTTAAAAGATTACGGCAAGGAAGAGATTTTACTAGGGCTTTGATTTTTCTAACAACCTTGCTATGTTCTTCTGTCTAGGGTTTAGGGTTTTTCTTTAACCATTGGAACTGTGGTTTACAAATAGGTCTAAGATTCATTATGAAATCATACACATAATTGAGACAACCCAAAAATCTTTGTAATTGGGTTTATCTAGAATCCTATTCAAAAACTTTGAAGCAAACTCAATCGATCTTTGAATTGGTTTAATCGATCCTAAGTGGATCTCAAATCCCAAAAACCTAATCTTTGTTTGAAAAATCTTTATTCTTGGTAAAGAAATTATCAAACCATTTTCTTTAATTGTTTTTATGAAAATATTTAAATGTTTAAAATGTTGGTCTATATCTAATGAAAAGATTAAAATATCATCAATATAGACTATTGAGAAAACTTCAAAATTAATGAAAATATCATTCATAATTTTCAGAAATTTAGAGGGGGCATTTTTTAAACTGAATGGCGTTATATTTCATTCGTGTTGTCTAAATGGGACATTTAAAGATGTTTTGTATTTGTCGTTTTCAGAAATTTGAATCTTCTAAAATCCAGATTTCAAATAGAATTTTGAAAATACTTTGGCTGTAGAAAATCTCTTAATCAAATCTTTTTTGTTCAGAATTGGATACCTAATCCATTCTAGAACTTTGTTTAAAGGTTTGTAATTTGTCACTAACTTGGGAAAACCATGCTTTCTTTTTGTTGTGTTGTTCACGTAAAAAGTGCACATGACCATGGGTTTTTGGATGGTCTGATAAGCTTCTTCCTCAAGATATTTTAGATTTCCTTTTTGCAATGGCTCATTAGTTCTGAATTCGTCTTAATTGGCCTTGCGTTTGTTGGGATTTTGCTTTCATCAAAATCTTTGATGTAGGGAAGATTAACAATGTGCTATCGTCTTACCCAAAAAGCATTGGGTACTTCTGACCATATTTTTGATTCGATCTTGCTCAGTAGTTCTTTTGATTCTCCCATGAATATTGGAATGTGGTAGGCTTTCTTTGACTCTATTGTAGTCAATTTCTTCTTTTAAAAACTGGATATGTTTTTTCCTCTCATATAGAGAATTGAATACGTTTAGTCTCTGAGATCTCACAGGCTTGGTGAACTCGAATTATAACTATTCACCAGCTACGTCATGGCTAACTCCACTGTCTTGGATTAGATATAGCTAGGTAAGGAAGGACGTTCCTAAGATCAACCCTTGCTCTAAATCTTTAACGAAGAGGCATGAAGTAACGAAACATATTCTTCCTTTGCAAAATATGAACTTCTTGTAATTTAAACCCGATGTTCAAATCTTGTCTGTTAGCTCCTAATAACCCATGAAGAGTTTTTTCAAAATACTTTGTGTCAACTAGTCCTTGTCGGATACAACTATGATGAGCTCCTAAGCAGATTAAAGGTATCATTTCTATTGTGAAGTTTTTAATCTTGATCTTTACCATTGTATACGATTTCTGATAGTATACCTTGGTAATTTGAGCGAGTTGTTCTGTTTGAATGTCTTCATTGGTGATGAATAGATCTTCTCCATATCTGGCTTCAACTTCATTATACTTCATTCTATCACATTGTAATGTATTGATGTCTTTCTTGATCTTCTTAATCTCATTGGAATGGATTTGTTTCCACTACGATATTTCTTTCTTGAGAGAATTCATTTCCCTTTGTAGAACATTAATGGTTGCCTTTTTTGTCTTCTCAAATCTTTTGAAGATATCCTTTAAACTTGTAGTAGGAATATCTTCTTCTTCTTTCTTCAAGATTGATCTTGGTTGATCATCTTGAACTGATAGGCTCAAGGCATCCAAGACTATTTCTCTAGTCCTTTCTTCATCAATCTTTTCTACTATTTTGAACAGTGTTCTTTGTACATCAGTGAGGACCGTTTATGCAAGGCCCAACAAACTCTAAAACCATCTTCGTCCGAACTACACGAACTTGATGTATCTGAATCCATGTATTCATTGACTTCAAGAATTTGATATTCTTGATCACTGTAAGCTGATTCATAAACTGAATCTTCATCGGTTAAGGAATCTATTAGGTTTAATAGATCCTTCTTAGTATCATCATCAATTTCTAAATTGTTGACTCTTCCTCTTATCGAGCATCTATTAGTATAATGACCGCTCTTTTTGCATTTATAGTAGATTGTTTTCTTCTCATCTCAAACTTTGCTTCCTTGTGTTTTTGAAGATTCCCCTTAATGGAAATGAGAAGTTTTTCATTTTCAGGCAGAATATTTCCTTGGTGGTTGATATTATCACCGGTAGTTTCTTTTTTGGAAACTTTTCTTTAGATAATTTGAGAAATATCTCTTCTTTTGGAAGAATATGTCTTCCTTTGAGATGGAGATTTGTAAGTCCTGCATCCATATTGTTCATTGAAAGTCTTCAATTCTCTTCTATGATTTCCAAAGGGCTTTTGAAGCTTTGCCTGGATCTTTGCTTCAGTACACAACTTTAAACCACATTTGATTATTATGATTGATAAGACTTCATAGGTTTTGTCCTCCCATACTATAGAATCTTTCTAATCCTCCTTGATTTGTTCGTATACTTTGAGACACATAAAACTTTGAAGTCAATCTATAAATCTTTCCTTCCAATGTTTTTCACGACAGTATTTTAGAGTCATTACTTTGGTAATGAACATGCCTTTGTACCACACAACTCTTCCATCTGAGGGCATTTAAGCGTCTTCATATTTCTTCAACTCTTTCTTTGAAATCGGCTAGCTTCCTAATCCAAGAGAAGGTGATGAGGAAGATAAGCTCATTTAATGCATCTGAGATCAGATTATCAATCTCAGCTTTTGTCTCAACGAGTTTGTCTTCACCTTCAACTTTGACAAGATTCTTAATAATCACTTTCCTTTTTCTGGTGGTGTAGTGATTTTGGATGATGTCTCTTTATCCTATTGAGAGACAGTTTTCCCATTAATTATTGAGGTTACCAGTGAATCCGGCTTTCAACAACTTGGCAGCTTAATGCTCACTTTTGCCTTTTTGCTTGTAGGCTTGTGATGCCATGATCATTTCATTCAGCATTACTGAAATAAGATGTTCTAACATACCATCTATGTTCCACTCAAAAATGAAACTCCCGTCATAAGAGCTCTTTCCAAACTCGTACCTTTCTTCATAGGCTATATTCGAAAAAGAAGGATAGGGTTATAAGTTGTAGTTTTGACTTGGGAATCCAAGACACTCGATTTTCACAGGTTCTTCTTCTAAATTAGAATCTTTGATAGCTAAGGCTTTTCCCTTTTTTGCTTATAGTTCTAATTTGTTCTTCAGGACATTTAGAGTATTTGCATCCTTCTTTTGGTCCTTGGATGAACTACTTGAAGATTCTGCCTTTTGTATAGTAGATAATTTCTCTACTAATTTTCTCATGATTTTCTCCTCTTTCATTTTTAAAGAGAGTACATTTGTAAGTGGTTTGGTTAAGATAACTTCTAGAAGATTCTTCCCTGTCCACTTCTTGGATTTTCTTTCATTAGGAGAATCTTTGAATTTACCTTCAATTCTATTGACCTGTTTGGCAATAGACTAAAATATTTTATTTGAATAGTTATTCAGGAGTTGTATGCTTTTGATCTCTTTATTTGTATGGAGCTTCTTAAAGTCCTTCTCGGTGATTAATTGGAAGGGTTTGGCTAAGATCTTGTCACCATAGAAGTTTTCAAATTCTACTTCCTCTAAGGATGGGTGTTGAGATCGAATATAGCCTATCTCAACAATCTTCCAAATTGGATCATCTTCAAGGGTTTGTAGATTTGTCTGATGTTGAAACGAATTAAAGAAAGGAATGTTCTTTTCCTTCTCCTTTAAATAAGAGAAATAAACTCTTTTGTTTCTACTCTTTCTTGAGTAGAGAATTTCTCAATGAAGGCCTTACTTTTTAGCTTGTTAGCCTTTGAATTGAAGTGCTTATATAGGAATTCTTTGTCGAAGGGGAAGTCTGAAGTGATGACATTAGTCTGTCTCTAACAACAGACGCGATCTCAATTTCTAACTGTGTAGGAGACTTTCTTTTCTTATATTCATAATAATATTAGGAATGCCCTGAGATAAACCAATGGCTTTGACTCTTACGGAATCTTACCGTATAATTTTTTCGTCAATTTGGTTTCTTCTAATTTCAAATGTATTGGTTGCGAGCTCATGAAGTTATTTATTGCATTCCTCAGGCATGTATTTTCTTTGATATGGGAAAAGCAAGGTAATTCCCTTTCAAATCTTATATTGACTCTCCCGTCTAGATGCTCGATAATCTGGGAAACTTATTGGGTCTTCTTTGGTGGTGGGATGAAAGCCTTTCTATGCACCAATATGGATTTCTCGTAATTTCGTCCCATGCTCGCATCTTGTGAATACGGACTGAAGAGTTTTGTAGATTATATTCGAACACCGTGGTCTTTTCTTTTGGAGATACCATAAGTGCTTTGGATCCAATGCTTGTGTTTGTAAGTCTATATGTGATGTTATAGACTAGGCTCACTTTATGAGAACCTTTTTCAAGATTTTATGAATATTTAGATCCCTCAGTGAGTTCGTCAAGTTTGCATAGCAGTTGAAATAAATTGGTCCATTAACCACGTTTGACTACATGATTCCCAAAACTGAGTGTTCAAAGTTCTGATGTCTTTTGTTACTTGGGATGGCAAGAACTAGAACGTTCAGTGATAGAAAAAACAATAGTTTGATGGCTTCCTATACGGCATCGATGTGTAAATAATTGAATTCTTCTCGAAAGTTGATGTGATCACTTCAAGAAAATAGGTTGATTGAACTGATCGACTAAGAGATTGGAATAGTTCTTTCATCCGTCTTGGTACATAACTTCTGGGTGAAGTTGAATGTATGATGGGTTTAGACCTTCTTCGGGTCAAGAGCGGGTAGATCCCACCTTTCTAGCTCTTTTTTTATCTTTGGGATTTGTATTACTTCATTTATCTCAATTTCTTCAAGGGAGAATTTGCCATATGTTGTTCTTCAATTTCTTTTGAAGATAGCTCTTTGTGCATAGTTCTCTTTTAGTTCATTTTTCTAAGAATTCTTAACATTTTGAGAATTATATCTTCATTTTTTTAAATAAATATTCAGAATTCAAAAACCCAAATATTTAAAATTTTTTCAAATTAATTCTTTTGAGACTTATCAAAGACCTGTTACTCTAGGCTAATTATGGACTTACCAACTGTCTTACGTTTCCTGCTGCATGGAACATCCAACCAAGGAGAACAAACAGGCGAACACGATGATAGGCCTTTCAAGATATTAATTTTTTAAATTTTAAATATAAATTCTTAAACACTAAATCTTTATAAAAAAAAATGGAAGAATAATTACCTTAGATTTGGAGTCAAAAACTCCCTTGAGAGGTAATCAGCTAGTGGGTTTTGCTCTCCTTTTATTGCAAAACCACGAAATCAAAACATAATTAAATTGCTTGCCATCTCGTGAAAATTTGTTTCGACACGAGATTTTCAACCTCTTTTTTGAGAATGAATTTAGATGAGAAGAAAATACTCTACTACAAATGTAGAAAGAGCGGTCAATATGCTAATAGATGTTCGTTAAGAGGAAGAGTAAACAATTTAGAAATTGATAATGATGCTAATTAGGAAGGATCTATTAAACCTAATAAAGTCCTTAACCGATGATGAATCAGTCTACGAATCAGCATACAGTGATCAAACAGATCATATTCTTGAAGTCAATGAATGCACAGATTCGGATACATAAATTTTGTGTCGTTAAGACGAAGATGGTTTTAGAGTTTGTGGGGGTTGCATAAACGTCCTCATTGAGGTACAAAAAACAATATTCAAAGTAGTAAAAAAGATTAATGAAGAAAGGACTAGAGAAATAGTCCTGGATGCCCTAAGGCTATCACTTGAAGATGATCAACCAAGACAAATCTTGAAGAAAGAAGAAGATATTCCTACTACAAGTTTAAAGGATATCTTCAAAAGATTTGAGAAGCCCTAAAGGCAACCATCAATGATTTGCAAAGGTAAGGAAGTTCTCTCAAGAAACATTTCAGTGGAAACAAATCGATTCCAACGATATTAAAAAGATCAAAGAAGACATTTATGCTTTACAATGCGATAGATTGGAGAATAATGATGATGAAGCCATATCATAAAAAGATCCATTCATCACCAATGAAGATATTCAAATAGAACAACTCACTCAAATTATCACGGTATACTCTAAAAAATGGTATATAATGATAAAGATCAAGATTAAAGACTTCACGATAGAAATGAGAGCTTTAATTGATTTAGAAGCTGATCATAACTGTATCCGACAAGGATTAGTTCCCACAAAGTATTTTGAAAAACCTTCCATGGGTTATTAGGACATAACGAACAAGATTCGAACATCGAGTTCAAATTACAAAAAGTTCATATTTGCAAAGGAAGAATATGTTTCGTTACTTCATTCCTCTTGGTTAAAGATTTAGAGTAAGGGTTGATCTTAGGAATGCCTTTCCTTACCCAACTATATACAATCCAAGTCTAAGACAATGGAGTTAACTGGGAAATAACTGATGAAAAGTTGTTATTCGAGTACACCAAGCCTGTCAGATCTCAGAGACTGAATGTACTCGTTTCTCTAGATGAGAAGAAGAAACAAATCTAGTTTCTAAAAGAAGAAATTGGCTACAAGAGAGTCAAAGAAAGCCTAGAACAAAGATCGCAATATTGTGTCACTGTAGTGTACGTGATAGTTTTAGTATAATGTGGAATTGAGTATTGGGTGTCATCCTCATGATTGGGTTTCTAGTTTGATTAAGTACCATAGATAATCACACCTCATTTTATCTAAGGGTCCGATTATTAAGGGAGAAAGCTAAATTACACTACTCCTACTCCTAGATAGGTGAAAGTGACATAAGGAGAGTGTGCCTTAGACCGAATTTCCATGCCTTGGGACAATTCACTTTATCAACACACAGACTTTTCTATCCCGATGCAACTGTAAGCTGGGATTAACTAACATTCGACTCACTCTCTCGAGGTCATCTTACTAATCATACAAACTCAACCTCTCGGTCAATTACCCGACATACTAGCAAGGCATTACAAACTCCCCACTAATTACCACCCCTTAGAAGACCCATTGTGATCCCATCCTCTCTCGAGCTCATGGCAAACCCGCTTGTCATCACGGTTCATAATAGACCCCCTAAAGATAACAATTCATGATTCTATAAATAAACCTTCGTTATAACACGTTAGTCTACAACAGTCATGCATTCGATAATCTCATCTAAGCCTGACACTCTCGAGCTAAAACTTAAATCATTCAAATAATTTAATCTTTGATTAGAAGATTAAAAGCATTAAGCATACAAACACATGAATGAATCATAAGAAATAAGAAAAATCCCTAAGATTAAATAAAGCATAAAAAACATCACAAGGCGTTACAAGACAGTCTAAAGCAGAGTTCCGCTACTCAAATCCACAATACAAATAAAGATTCCCTTAAGAAATTACAAAATGAAACAAAATCGAAGAAAGGGAAAGAAAACTCCCAAAGACGCATGCTACACTCATTCTCGTCGTGAAGCTCTCAATCTTGATCCTCGGATTGCTCAGGGGACACCATTGAAAGTCCATACTCCCTCTAAAACACCATGTTCCCTTGTATAAAATAGTCTCTCGACATGGCCTCCCCTTTTTCGTTGAACAAATGAGCTCTTAAATTAATAGCCTATCCGCAGCGTCGAGAGGCTGGAGAGGGCGTCTCGATGCTACCCTCATTTGCTTTAACAAATTTACACTGTGGGCATCTTTTAGGCCGACAAAAATAGGTAACGTTGAGATGCTTGTAGTAGCATCTCAACGTTACTTCATGGGCTACAAAGGTCTAGAGGCGTGCAGATGTGGTGAGCGTGCCATCACTAATGACGTCGAGACACCCATGGCGGGGTTGAAATGCTATGGTGCTACGCGTGCGACTGGACTGGCATGGGCACACTTGTGCCTGGGCATGTGCTAGTGTCTAGATGCTTATGTGTCTGTCTAGATGCGATGGTATTCCTACGTAGGGCACGCGGTGGCTGAGTTGAGCCCGTGCAGATGAGTGGCATTCACCACGGGGCGTTGGAACGCCACTCAACTCTACTTGCTGATGCGAGCAGCACACGCTGCATGAATGTTCTATGGCTTTGAGATGCCATTGAGCAGCGTCTCAATGCTGATGATTCGAGCAAAACATTTCCAGCTGATTTGAGCGTCTCAATGCACCGACATGGCGTCTCAGCATTGCAACCTCGAGTCTCCTTGTATTTTGGCCCCGTTTCTTCATTCCTTGGCCAAAATTAGTCTTCTTAGGCTCGTTTTTCAACCAGAAGACCCCCAAATTCATATTTTACCTAATTATGCTCGGTACCAACAAATTAATACATAAACTCGTGAAAACTTAAAAATTACGTAACAAAAATAGTTAAAATTAAGCCTAAGGATAGCACATTTTTGTGTGCTATCAAACAACCCAATGTTCAAGCGAGAATCAAAGAACTACTGAGCAAGAGCGAATCATAAATATGCTCAAAAGTACCAAATGCTTTTTGGAAAAGAAGACAACACATTGTTAATCTTCCCTTCATCAAAGATTTCAATGAAAGCAAAAACACAACAAAAGCAAGGCCAATTTAGATGAATTCAAAACTAATGAGCCATTGCAAAAAGGAAATCCAAGATCTTTTGAAGAAGAAGCTTATCATACCATCAAAAAGCCCATGGTCATGTGCAACATTTTTGAAGGATTAAACAACATGCATGTGCAGCGGAATGAATCAAAATTGCATTCTAATTTGCAAAAATTAAAAGGATAAACATGCTTAAATAAAAGTGGAAAAACAGTAAGTAAGGTTA
>JAOANK020000084.1:1466826-1481427 GCA_026257165.2 Telfairia occidentalis
AGTGAAAAGTTTGAGAAAAATATAAAAAAAATTTAAGACGAAAAGTGAGTGATGTATTAGAAAAGAAAGAGAAATAAAAATTAAAGAGCAAATTTAGAAAGAGGAAAAAAATTAGAGAGAATTTTTTTTGAAAAAAGTATGTCAAAAAGAAAAAGATCTATTTTAATTTTTTTTATTTATAATTTAAAAAATAAATTTGAAAATAGAAATACTTTATTTTTAAAACATAGAACAAAAAAACATATGGAATGCACTTGATAGGATTTGAATCCAAGATTTAGGATTTGACAAAGAAAGCATGTGACCAACAAGCTAGGGGGGGCACTTTGAACTTTTTAAGCCATAAATATATTAAAACTATTAACAGTTTTCAAGGAACTATAGGATTAAACCGAAAAAAGAAAAAATCGAGAGGGAGCACGTGCCCCCCTGGGCCCAACATGGATCCACCCCTGTAGATGAAAAGATACAACTTTTACGTTGGCTATGAAGCAGTGGTTTGTTCTCTCATCGAAATCTTCTTATGAGGTTTCTAGGATGATAATCTTTCAATATTAAAAATGCTCATCCTTAAATTTTAGAAATATAATAATTTTGATCTCTAGACTTTTAGAATATCAAATTAATTCTTGAGATTTTTTTTTATAACTATTTTACTTCCCATTGTTTTTTTGCTACATAATATATGCTTACCTAATATTTGTTTTAGTTAATTTATGTGGTTTAAATATATGTCTATGTTAATACATTATGCCTTTCATTTATTGAAAGCAAAACAATGATAGAAATCAAAGTAGTTAGTTTAGATTAAAAAAAATAATAAGTTCAAAGATTAAAATAGATTTGAACTCATAAAAAAAAGATATCGATATTTTACGAGTGGATGAAAAAAATAGATGAAAAAGATATTTAAATTAAATGATAATAACACACACATGAGACTGTAACCTAGGGAGAGAGGTAGCATGATGCAACTTGCAATTCTATAAGGAGGGTTTTTTTTTTAATAATTATTATTATTAGTATTATTATTATTATTATTATTTATTTTAATGTTAGTCCTTTTTCTAACTAGTTTATGTTTAAATGTAATTAATATTAAATTTAGTTACTTTAGAAATTCATGTTTTAGATAAATTCCCCATTTTTGCCGTTGTAAAATAAGATCTACATAAAAATGATATAAACGTAATTTTTAAAATAAAATAATAATACACTGATTATAAGAAAAAGTAAAGAAAAAAAAAATCAAATTAATAATATTGTTTGTTCACTTGATAATTGCTAGACAAACCACATATATTATTCAACTTTATCAAAGTTTAATTATAGCGTCGTAGCCAAACCGAGCATAGCTCAATTGGTTAAGACATATACTTTAAAATTAAAAGGTCTTGGGTTCTATTATTATAGAGATTTTGAGGAAAAAAATGAAGTTTAAGTGTTGGTAAAAAAGGGTGAAGAAAACTCATTTTACTATACATGAAAAGTTATAAAACCTTTAAAATTCTAAAACTTTTGAATTCTATTATTATGAATTATAATTAAGAAAAAAATATTAAAATTGTAGGAAAAACTTTTTGTATCCCAACCTCTTAGAATTCTACATTTATTATTATTGATAATTAATTAAAAGAAAATAAATTTTTTTTAGTGGTAAAAATTTTTTTTTTTTGCATTCTAATTTTTTTAAATTCTATATATTTAATATTATTGGTAATATTTATTGATTTAATTAATTTATTATGTATATATAATCAATAATAACATACTTTATAAATTAATAAATTGAAGAAGGGACGTAAGTATTCAAAAATAAGGAAAGTTGAATTTATTGCCAACTTAAAAATTTTGAGGAGGAATAATTAATTTTCATTTTTTAGGTGATCTAATTTCTCATTTACATTTATATTTACTCATTAATGGTCATGCTTTTTTTTTTAGTACAAAAGAGTAAAACTAACAACAAATCAAGAGACAAAAGAGAGAGAAAAAGAGGGTCAATCGTCGCGAATAGCCTTCGAAATCCATTATGGATAGTCTTCTATCCAAATAGATGAGGATTGGTTCCGTCTTGCATGGACTGCTAATCTGTTAGCTGCCTCATTATGATGTCGTCTAATGAGAGTGACTCCTATAATTTGTTCACTCCCAATTTTTAGTCCGATATCATCCACCATTAACTATGCTTCATTTTCTAATCTCTCCAATCCATAGATGAGATTCCAGATTACTTTCAAATCAATCTATATAGGATGTAAGCCTGCTTTCACTGCCAAATTGATTCCCTCCAATAGTGTTATAGCCTCTGCACGTTCTCCCAACCCATGGGGTTGTTTTGAATGTTCAACAGCCATCATCACATCTCCATTCGCATTTCGAATGATCGTTCTGAAACCCGCATATCCGTAAAGCAAAGCTACATCTGAGTTGAGCTAGTAGTTTGGAAAAGCTTGTGGTCTCCAATGGTCCTCATTAGTTCCATCTAGAGGATGATCACCTTGTCGGTGACCTGTGTGTGCTAAGCTGCTTTGACCCTCTCGCCATTCCCTAGCGTACGTCTGCACCTTGGATAGTAGGTTGTCAGTAAGTACTTAAGTTGGGTCATACATATTCTTGTTTTGCTTGTTCCACATACTCTATGGAAAAATCTTCCAACTCCCTCTCTCGTGAACACCTCAATAGCCCTACAAAACAAAGAGGAAGGAGAATCAAATGAGTGATAGTAATTTGGTTGTTGGGCTCCAATAAGCCCAATAACCTCGAATCTTTTTACATAACCAAAGAACATGAATTTCAGTTTCCACTTTCCTTTTTAAAGTATGAGCATGGATTTCAATTAATTGTCATGCTATGTAAGTTCATCATCACATAATTTTATCATTCACTAATAAAATGATGTCATTGAAAAATATTAAAACATAAAGAATTATATTTAAGCTTTTTTAAATAGCGGAGACAAAAATTAGAAAAGCACCCAAGCATTGGAGTTTTTTTCCATCTAAGAACATTACTTTGCATGTAAAAGAGTGGTGAAGATTTGTACTTGCAATTTCATCTTAGATGAAATATGAATTCGATAATTGCCCAAAAAACCAAAATTATAGATGATTAACTACTAAGCTATACTTATTTTGGAAACTAAACCTATATTAATCTTCAAATAGTTATCAATATCATTATCATTACTATATTAAAAGGTAGATTTTTTTTTTATAGAAAAAAAAGGTAGAATGTTGAGAATTATTTTTGAACCGTTTTATCTTAAGTATAAAATGAATTTTCACGTTCATATTAATTTAGTTAAAAATTAAAGGGAAGATATTTTATTATGTGATTAAGGTCATTGACGTAGCTTCTTGCAGTTGGTTCTCAACACGAAAGCTCCCGTCGAGATTCCACACCAGAATATAATCAATTACCTTTAATTATAAATAATTGTAATATAAATTTTATAATTTTAATTAATTTCCCTTCACTCAATCGTCAATCCATCACCATTCACAAATCTCAATTACAATTTCACAACACGCATTGCCATTGCCAGTTTTTATAATTCAACCCTCAATTCCCACTCGTTCTCCCTTTCACGCGCACCTCACTTCCTCTCTCTTCTTCCTCTCTGTCCACTGCCTTTTGCAGCAGTGGAGTCTCACGCCCCGGCTCTACTCTCTTTCTGTCTCGCTTTCCCTTTACCTTCTTCAGGCCTTGGCGCCTCAATCCGGTGCGCGTGCGGATATGGGCACGGATTCGATGTCGTCCGACGCCAATAGCAGCCTCGATGAGCAGATCTCGCAGCTCATGCAGTGCAAGCCGCTCTCCGAGCAACAGGTTCTGTGTATCCGTTGATTTTCTTACGCTAATTTCTGGGTGGTTCCGATTGGGTGATTCTTGTTTCTTGGGGATAAAGTGCTTGGTTTCGTAACGACCTAAAAGATATTGTGCAAGCTGGGGGGCTTGAATTTTGAATGTTTGCTTCTGTCTATGCCTTTTTTTTTTGTTTTCTGATTGTAATTCATTGGGCCGGAATACTCGGGAGATCTTGCTTATGTGATGGTATTCTTGTGGATAGGAGGGAAACTAGGAGGCAACTATTTGATTGGTGGGTATTTTTTTGTTTAGCGTTTTCTTGTTGTATGGTTTATTCGGTGAGTGAACGATAGATTTGGGCATATTGGTGGGATTGGATATATACCGTGAATTGCTGGTATGTGATCTTGCAAACTTTTTATACAACGGTTGGCATGTTGTTGAAATGGAAATAAATTGTGCTCGGATGCATAGAGATTCTGCTGTGTTTAAAGCACTACTTTTTAAACATGAGTAATGTGTCTCTTTCAATTAGTGGGATTGTTTATTCCAGACTTTTAGCGTCTGTTTGGCTTGGCCTGATGTGTTCTCGTTTATGGTGGAGCAAGGAATTTCTTATTTAGCCGCTCTTTCGTGCTAAGAGTCGTTTTTTTCTAGCTTGTGGTGTTTGTGCTGTTTTGTGGGGTCTTTGGATGAAAAGAAACAGTAGGATTGTAGAGGGATTTAGAGGTATTGGGAGGAGGTTGAGCCCTGGTCGGGTTTATTGTTTCTCTCTGAACTTTGTTTCTCTCATTTTGTTAGATTGTAGCCCTTTTTTAGCTTAGCGTGGCCCCTATTGTAGGACTGTCTTGTCTTTTTGTATGTCCCTTGTATTCTTTCATCTGTTTTCAATGAAAGGTTGGTTTCTAATGAAAAAAATAGTGGGTCAGGAGGGTAACTGGTTTCTCATGAAGAAAATAGTGGGTCGGGAGGGTAACAACCTTATTTGATACTCTTGCTTGCTCCATAGATTTAAAGGTGTTTTCTTTCATCTTTATATAAAAACAAGTTTCTACTGTGTTTAGAACCTCCTTCAGTCATCAGTATTACCCTTTTTTTTTATTTTTTCCTCCTTTTTCTTCTTGGAATAATAATTTCATTCATTACTCAATAGATATTACATTATATGAAGATAATAAATCCTCAACAAACCCAAGAGAAACCACTTCTGTTGGCAAGAATAACAACATGGGAATAATTACCAAATGATTAAGCTGCTCTTTGGAGAAAGGTGATAAAAAGCAAGTTTGGGGAGGTTTTTGCTAAGGACCAGTTGTGTGCCTGTGTTATACAAATGGAAGAATATCTACAGCCCTTGGAAAAATATTGCAAAGGTAGCAAGCTTCTTTTGGTCAAATATTAAGCTCATCCTGGTCAATGGCGAGAAAATTCTCGTTTGGAAGGACCCAAGGCTTACTGATCAACCGCTCAAGGTGTTGTTCCCCACCATCTTCAAAATTTCGCTGGCTAAAGAAAATAAAGTACAGGAGCTGTGGAACCCATGCTTTGGGATCTAAAGTTGAGAAGGAGGTTATTTGATAGGGAGATGGCAGAGTGGGACAATCTCAATTCTTTATTGGAATTGTTTAGAACCTGCAAAAGGAATGGCTCTATTTTGTAGAAGCTAGAAAACTCAAGCCAATCAAGTCAGCCGCCATGGTGCTTTAATTAAAAGAAGGATATTGGAAAAGGACTTGAGCACCTCGATTTGGGAAGGAAAAGCCTCTAAAAGGGTTAATTTCTTGCTTTGGAGAGCAACCCTTGGAAGTATAACACTATGGAGATGGTCCAAAAGAAGAATCCTAATCTCTAAAGTTCTCCCCACAGTTGCATTATGTGTTTTAGAACTGAGGAGTCTCTCTCCCATCTTCTTCTTCACTGTGAATTTGTTTTCAAAGTTTGGAGTCATTTTAGTGAGATTTTTGGGCTTGAGGGTTGTAAACCAAATCTAGTTGGTAGAGTCCCTTTCTGGTTGGTGGCTAAATGATAGAGCGAAAGTTCTATGGTTAAATTTCTCAAAGGCCATTCTTTGGCTAACTTGGAAGGAAAGGAATTCAAGAATCTTTTTAGATAAGACTTATTTTCTTGTTAATTTTTGTGATTATGTGCAGGTTACGGTCTCAAGTTGGAGTGTCCAACAGAAATTATTTTGTAACTACTCAACCTCTATTATCAATTTAGATTGGAGGACTTTTTTGTACCCCATCCTTGTGGAAAGGGGATGTCTTATCCCTTTTTTCGATAGGTTGTTTCTCTTGGCTACTGCCTTTTGAATGAAAGCTTGATTTGTTTCTTATAAATTTTTTTATTACAAATGGTGGAGTACTAAAGGGACGCCATAGCTTGCACAGGATTTCAGATTTCATGATCTTTCTTTCTGTTGGATCCACGAGCTTTTGATTGACTTTATCATGGTTCTTGCCCTTACACCATGCCTAAGTTAGGTTAATTTGACCCTATGACACATTTGGTTGTTATTCTTTTGAAGTAAATATGACATGATTTCGTTGTTTATGCAGGTTAGGGCATTATGTGAGAAAGCTAAGGAGGTTCTAATGGAAGAGAGCAATGTACAGGTACTATATTTGTGCCTTCAAACCTTTTATTATTTGATCCATCTTTGATATTACTTTTTTGGAATACCTCTTGATTTAGGGCCCTCTGACTGGTGGAAATATATATTTTGAAATTAGAGGTCCGTCATGTTTACAGTGGCCTGTATCCTATACACTGACTCTATTATTGCAATTATCTCATGCATGCCTTGTAGTAATGATTGGTTATCATCATTCTTTCTCATCATTGCAAGAAGTTAGAATGTAAATTCATAACCAATTCATTTGGAGCAATTTATTTTGGCCATCTAGTCTTCATCTTAGTACTTTCTTTTCTTCTTTGAGAACCAAATTTGTTAGGTTCAGAGCATTGTGGCCATTTGGTTAGGGAGGACACATAGTCCCCCCTTCCTTTTGTGATTTTTATTGTTAATACAACTTTTTCTCATATGAAAAATGAATCGTTGTGTTTATGGTAGAGAACTAGCACTTCAAATTTTCCTTTCATTTTTATTGCGGGAGTAGCACAGAATTACTTTGTTATCATGATTACTATATCAGACTTCTTGTGCTTCTTTTATGCATGGAATCTTTTTTTCTCCTCACTCAGCCTGTGAAGAGTCCAGTAACAATATGCGGAGATATTCACGGGCAATTTCATGATCTTGCAGAACTTTTCCAAATCGGGGGGAAGGTATGAGTTATGTTATTTTAATGTTCATTTTTTTTTTAAAGAAATAATAAGTTTTTTACCCTGCTGAAATGTAACCTTTGTGTAATGGAGCAGCATGAACAATATGGAGAGAAGATATGATATATATTTCCGACCTGAGTGCCAAGGGAGGTTAAAAAAAATATCAAAAACTGCCTTGGTTGTTATTATTATTATTATTATTATTATTTTAATAAAAGGGGGAAGCATTGTGAAAAGATTTCTAAAGAGAACATCAATCAGAAAAAAAGTAGCTTACTTGTGCAAAACCTAAAATTCTCGTCACTTGATTAAAGCCCTCATATTTCTTTTGAATTTAGAGTTCCAAAGGAGTGTGTTGACGAAGTTTGGCCATAGGATACCTGTCTTTGGGTTATTACCTGACATAATTAATGTTTTAATTTTAAGAGGTAGGTTTCCTAACCTAGGGATTAAAACGAAATATTTGAAATTGAGGGACTAAAATAGAATATTTGAATGAGGTGGTCATGGATTTTAAGATAAAAAAGAGCATTTGAAATTTTAGGGACTAAAATGAACTCAGTATGAAAGTTTAGGGACTAATTTAAACCTTGAATTAACACGGTTCATTTTTGTGAAAATAAAGGAAAAAAGGTTTTAGATTGCGGTTTGAATTTCTTCGTACTTTTGTACTTAATAGACAATATTTTGTGCGTTGATTTCTTTTGAGCATCCTCTGCATCAGATGTGAATCTATATCTCATTGCGTAATATTGTGACAGTGTCCAGACACCAATTATCTGTTTATGGGAGATTATGTGGACCGGGGATATTATTCTGTTGAAACTGTCACGGTATGCATGATACCAATGTATTTGATTTTCCTCTTCTTCATTCTGTCAAGGCATCCTTATATCTCACACCAATCATAAATTATGAAATAGTTTTTTTAATAAGAAAAATCATGTATAATGTAAGACTTGTAGGTTTTCACTGGATGATATATTTGAGCTAATATATGTGCTTGTCTACCATACTCATCCAGTTATTAGTGGCTCTAAAGGTTCGTTATCCTCATCGGATTACCGTTCTTCGAGGAAATCACGAGAGTCGTCAGGTATGATTTTACACTCTATGTTTGGGCTCAGGACACGTATATATTTCAACAAACTATGCACCCAATTTTTTTTTTTTTTTAAAATTTTTAAAATTTTTTCAAACAGCAATACTGTAATAGATTGATGCTTGATCCAGAAAGTTGGGATTGGGAGTGGAGGGAGGGAGAGAGGGTGCAAAAATATTCTAGCTGCTTGCTTTCTGCTTTGAAGTTTTCCACCATTTGACTAACATTTTAGAATGAAAAATGGCCGTGTGTTATTGCTCTTCTTTTTGCACTTCACTGTGTCTTGTTTTTTTGGAGGATTTGTTTCCTATAAATTAGACATGTTCAGAAATAATGTTGAACACCTGAATTAACTTGCATAATTTAATGTTCTCTTTTTTTGGTTCTCAGATCACTCAGGTTTATGGTTTTTATGACGAATGTTTAAGGAAGTAAGTTTTTCTATACCCACACAAGCCATTCCTCTCTCTTTCTTTTGGGGGATAGTTGGTATGATCAATGAGATCGTAGGACTAGCATATGTACTGATGTTCTCTTGTGCATGAATATTATTAACATTGGAGTAACGTCTAATATCTTATAATAATCAATTACCAATTGCAAACATAGATGCAATGTTTGAAATTAGTAATGCTTTAGATTGATGAATATTGTTATCTTTTGCAATAACTAGGTAGAAACAATGAAGTTATTTGTGGAGATCTGATGATCGACTAACTTCAAAAAAATACAAAAATTTAAAAAGTGTTTTGTGGGCATCATATAGAAAATTCATCGCATAAAATTGAAGTTCAAGAAACCGGGGGGGGGGGTCAGTTAATCTTAAAGCTTTCTTTGCAAATGCATTTTTTGAGGGAGTGATGAAAAGATCTATGGATGTGTTTTTTAAATGCAAAATTTCTCTTTTCTACCTGCTTTACTGGTAATATCTTAAAATTGTACAAATTTTCTTGGTAGTTCTTGAATAATAACTCCTTCCTAACATTTCTTTTTAAAATTTAAAATTAACCTATTTAGAGCATGAATCAGATTGAATTACTAAGAGATTGGCAAACATATCCAGTTTATGTACTGAGGAAACAAAAGTTTCAGAACGATGCTATTCCTTAATCATTCATTTAATTGAAGCTCGAGCCAACTTAGTAATACGCTTTGTGATAAATTTCTATCTCGAACTCATTGGTTTTTAATTTGAGGAATTTAAAAGATGAGGATAGGCATTAGGTTGATGCTTGTATGTTTGTTTTGCTTGTGTATGCCATATTTTGTGGTAAACAGTAGGTAACGTGTTTGAATTTTTACTATTACTACTACTTTTGTGTGTGCATGCTCGCAATGAAAAATCAACCTCTCATTGAGAAAAATGAAAGAATACAAGGGGCAAGGAAAAAAACCCACGTCAAAGAGCCAAACTAAAGCAAAAACGACTCAAATCAAGTAAAATTAGACCTAGAGGATAATTACAAAAAACCTTTGAAGCAGATGCCCGAAGGGAGACGTGGAACCTACTAAGGGACCACACCTCCTTCTCAGATTTCTCGATTTCTCTAAAGATTCTATTGTTCTTCTCTCCCACAGGCCCCACAAAATTGCACCAACCTAGCCATCCACAAAAATCGCCCCTTATCACGATAGGGTGGATGGAAAAGGAGCTCCTCAATCATAAAACTACAACTACTGAGCCGAACAAGGTAAACACTAGAAGTCTGACATAAGCGACTCCAAACTGAAGATGTAAAGTCACATCCTTGAAAAAATGGTCTAGATCCTCAGCTGGACTCCTAAAGAAAATAAAACACCGCAGCCCTAAGAGGCCCGCCTTCCTCATAACTTGATCTAGGTATTCACACTTCCACGAAGGACCTACAAAACAAAAAATTTCACCTTCTTGAGAATTTTGACCTTCCATAATGAGGAGAAGACAGAGGGGTTAGGTGAAAGTGAATACACCAGACAACGAAGGAAGGAGTTGCAATAAAACCCAAAAGAAGGGTTGACGCCCCAACAACGATAAGCCCCTCTTCAAGGGCTAGGCTAACAATTCCCAATCAGTGATAGAAGAGCCACAATATTCATCGTTTCCCTTATGGAAAGTGGACAGCAAAAACCAAGAGAAAGAGAGGAAGTGCTCCAAGAGGACGAGAGGATAAAAGCCACCGAATGGTTTCTCTTAGAAGGAAGATCGTATAAATGAGGAAACAAAGAGTAGAAGGGTCTATCCCCCAACCACTTATCCTTCCAAAAGTAAGTATCTGCCCAATTTCTAATTGAACACTGAATGAAAGAAGAGAAAGAGGGAGCCCACCCAATATGTCTTTTCATGGATTTTTGAGAGTGCCTTTAAAAACCTCATCAGATAACCACTTAAAAGGATGGAGCCTGTACTTGTCCACAGTGATCGTATACCAAAAAGTATCAGTCTCGGAGGGAAACACCATAACCATTTAGCTAGAAAGGCCTCATTACACACCCTAAGATTACCTATGCCTAACCCTCCAAGATCCAAAGGCTTGCTTACCAAATCTCACCACACTAAATAAGAGCCTTTCCCTTCATCTACCCTTTGTCGGAGGAAATCTCTCATGAGCTTCTCTAAAGTCTTACTGATTGATGTAGAGACTCTATACAAGGAAAGAAAGTAAAACGGGATACCATTCGCTCAACACTTACTGAATGGGGTGAGTATCTCCTTTGGAGAAAAAAACTTGTCTTCCATGAATCTAGGCATTTTCAGATTTTTAAAACAGCTGGATTCCAAAATGATAAGCTTCGAGTAATGTCCAAGATGAAAACCTAAATAGGACAAAAAGAAGCCAACCCGACACCCCACTAAAGCTACCTTGTGAGTAGGGCTGTTTACGGTTCGGTTTGAGGGCCGAACCGAAATATAGCCGATTTTAAAACCCCATCGAACCGAACTGCAAACTGACTATTTGGTTCGGTTTGGTCAACAATTTTCACACTACATTTTCTTAAAAAAGTTACCAAGTGCAAAGCTTGTTGAAAGTTGAAAAAAACAAATTACCATGTTGAAATTTGAAAGTTGAAAGTTGCGATGGAAGGAGCGAGGAGCTTGATTCTAAAGGATTTGGAGGGGGAAGGAGAGGGAAAAACAAGGGAATGGAGGAGGAAATCGTAGCTAGAGTTCGAGTTCTTGTCGTGCGGATGGACATCAGAGAGGTTGCAGAGGCCACGAGGGTGGGGTGATGTTAGTTTGCAAGGTGGAGGAGGGAGAAGGGGGTTTTAGAAGAGCGAGGGGGTTCAGGCGTTCTGCCATGATGGCAGTGAGGAATTGGAACAAAGAGAAGCCCATTTTGGTTGTGGCTGATCTTAATAAGAAGGAGGTGGTGGCCGACGATGAGTTTTATCTGATGACAGCTCCCGAATGTGGGGATTTGAAGGTGTAGAGTGGAAATGCATGGATTGAAATGAGAGTAAAGGAGAGGAGACTGTTTTGTTGGAAATGGATAGAAATGTGTTAGGGACTGTTTTGTTGGTATTTAAAAAAAAAAAAAAAAAGAATGATGTGACCCATCAGACACCAGACGCATTTGGAAAGTGGGAAGGGAGGGGAAAAATGAGATATGGGTTAAAAACTAATTATATATGCGCACACACACACGGTTTAGTTTGATTTTTGAACCTCAAACCGAACTCAAACTGCATTTAATAAAAAATTAATCGAACCAAACTGCTAATTCAATACAAGCCAGAATTTTTCAGTTTTATTGGTTTTGGAGTGCACCCCCTACTTGTGAGAATTAAAGTAGACATGGCTTATCATCTGATAATGCATTATATGAGTTATTATAGCTTTCAATTAAAAAAATGAGTTATAACTTTAGCTCTTAGGCCTTGAAGAGGAAGCGGGGACTAGAGAGAATCAAAATGAAAATAAAATTCTAAAATTATTTTGGAATTGGTAGGGTAACAGAGATGATTGACATTGATATTGTTTAGTTTGCCAATGTTTAGAATGAGAATCAAATTTGCCAACTTGAATGTAGCTCAACTGGTTAAGGCATATACCCTCGACCTTAGGTTCGAATTCCATCTCCACCCACATGTTGTGAGAATGAGAATTAAATTTAAGTTAATGTTAGATCTACAAGAGCCTAGAAAGAGAATAGAAGAATAAATGTAAAATGGTGGCACCCACCACAAGGAGGGAATGAGAATGACATTATTTCCACTGGGAATCAATTAATGAGAAAGATTTCCAAATCTGGTTTCAGCCCCTACAAATTGCAAGTAATTCTCCATCTATGATAAAGTTGGTAAACAATGGTGGTGACCTTGAAAAAAATATGATTCTCCTTTTTTCATTTCTCTCTCTCTCTTTTTTTCCCCAGTAAACGTGACCTTAGATCTTTCTATTGAGGTTGAAGGTTTAACATCTTAGGGTAAGTCTCCAAATCGTCCTCTAGTCCATATGATTAAAGAAATCTTTGAAATCTGACGCCCAAGTACAGCCATAAAAGAGAGCCTTCTGTTCAAAAGTATAAACCCTAGTGGATAATTATAAAAATCTTTGGAAAATGATGCCCAAGGAGAACCATAAAGTCTAACAAGTGACCACACCTCGTTCCAAGGCCCCTCCAAATCTCTAAAAGTTTTATTATTCCTTCTCGGGATATTTCTAAATCTCTAAAACTTATATTATTCCTCTCAATCCAAACATTCCAAAGGATTGCAAAGAGGTTAGCCAGCCCATAATCCGACCGGGACGAAAAGGCAGATGCCAAAGGACCTCCTCCATCATAGAGCTGTAAATTTTGTTCCTAGCTAAAGGGATATGATCCAGGTCCTTCGTTGCACTCTTACAGAGAATGGACTAATAGCTAAAAAGGATATGATCCGGCTCCAGGGGGTGAATACTATTCTTGGTTTCTTATCAAATGCTGTCCTATCATAAAGGAAGATTGCCTCAAATTGCGGTTGGGTGTTCATCCTCCCGAGCAAAGCCTGACACACAGGGAATTGGACCTTCTTTGGCATTTTAACCCCACAACAAGGAGAAAGAATGACACTTAGAGGAGGGGGGAGGGCGGGGGGATCACACAAAAGATGGAAAAAAAAAGAGTTGCAAGATCTCCCCCATGGACCAGGAGCCGAACAACAAGCATCTCTATCCTTAGAATCAATGGAGGCATCCCCAAACAGGGAGAGAAAGGCCGTCATCTCTATCGTTGTAAACTATTATTTTTTCTAGAAAGGGAATAATTGAAAACATGAAATCTCATGTTTTTTCTTTTTCTAAATGAAAAATGTGTTTGTTTTATTTCTGATATGAAATAGACTGGGCTATAGTTTTTGAAACTGCATTTTAGATTCACAATTTTTGAAAAAGCTTATGGTTGTTTTTACTTGAGTTAACTTGAAAAATAGAAGAAGCTTTTTCTAGTATTCTACTCAATGTCAGAGCAAAACTATAACCAGGCAATCAAACATAAATTTACATTTTTAATTTTTTTTTGAATTTTGATAAGAAATCAAGAATAGTATTCAATCAAAAAGCCATCTACAAAAGGTGGGAAATTAGATATCCCCAAAGAGCCAAGTCGCACAAAGGCTCTCCAATTGGCAAAAATTTGCAAAAGATCATAATTACAAAAGATTTTTGAAAGAAGACACCCAGCAGAGGAATGAAGCTTGATAAGGTCCCACAAATTATCGATGGTCAAATGCTGTCCATTGAAGATCATCTGGTTTCTTTCAAGCCAAAGAGTAGCAAAAACCGAATTGGTTCACAAAACTCTAGCATGGTTTTTAAGGATGGGCCGAGTAGGAGCTGAAGAAATGAGTTCTCCTAAGAGCAGGGAAAGCTCCAATTTATCCCAAAATGTGGTCGAAGCTCTTGAAACTCATTTTACACAACACACCAACTTGGAAATGGGAGATAATTAGGCATTCTTCTTTGGATATTGTCACAAGTGTATCACGTCCTTTGAATAAAGATCCAGAGAAAAACGTTCACTTTCTTAGGAATTTTGGTCTTCCATATGCAGTAATGGCTGGGTTGATCTTACTATGCTTTGTTGATAAAATGATGGTGGCTGATTTAACCGAGAATTGACCATCATTGTTATGAAGTCTAACTTTGGAATCCTCTTGAAGAGAAATATCCCAAATACAAATTTTATCTCCCTTGCCCACTTATGAATATACCAATTTTCCACTTGAAGGCAGCATTTTAGCAATGCTTGCTAATAATAATCTTCTTCCAAAATGCGGTTGGCTCCTTCAAAACCTCCATCCGCTCTTGGTAACAGGCTTATGTTTCTAGTGTTGAGGCTTCCCACCCCTTGCTTGATAAGACAATCGTAACTCTCAGCCCAAAGATCCAAGCTTTTGTTGAAGCAAGAACCCTTGAATCAAAGAAATTAACACCTCCTTATGCT
>JAOANK020000084.1:1481527-1498660 GCA_026257165.2 Telfairia occidentalis
GAATGAATGCTTGCTGAATCTTCTTGGCCTTGGATCGTGTAATAGGTCCGGTTGGAAGTTGTGGAACACCATGATCCGTATCATCGCTAATGGGCAAAGAGGTTATGTTTCAGCTTACCAAGCTGTGGCCATGTTCTTGAGAAGTCCTTCCACAAAATCCCTTATGAGTTTCTCTAGCCTCTTAATGACTTCATAGGCCATCTATACATAGAAAAGAGATAGCTAGGGGTGTTTGTCAACACAGCATTGGCAATAGTGACTTTGGCGCCCTTGAACAGAGGAATTTCCTCCGCTTACTTGGCTGCAATCTTTTCTTCAATCCAGCCCCAAAAGGATTGGCATTTTGGATTACCTTCCAGTGGCATTCCAAGATAGGATAGGGGCCAGGAACCTTTAGAACATCTCCAAGAGTTGGCCATTTCACTAACCTCATCAGCCTCTATACTGGCAACTAAAACAGTCTTGTCTGGTTCACCTTAAGACCTGACACGAGCTGCAACAAATCTATGAACTGTTTTATGTTCTTCAAATCGTTTTGATTGTCACTAGGAAAGAGTGTATCATCCAGGAAACGAAAGTGGCTGATATCAGCATTTTTAATTATCTTTGGAACAATTCAAAGAAAAGTCATTTTTTGATAATATCATTCACCTTGCTATGACTTGGTGTAAATGCTGTAGTCATTTTCAATCTTATAGTTATGTTACACTTCCAACCAATTGGAAATGGTCTTTTCGAACTCTTTTGACTTGATAGTTTACCTCACTTATAATTTAATACAAAAATAAAATTGTTTATTATCTTAAAAAAAAAAAAAAAAAAAAAAGAAGAAAATTCATTTGCAATGCCCAGATTCTCTTAAATCATCTAAACCATGTACTGCTAATTAAGAAATGAGAGTTGTGTGCGCCTTTGGTTGGAAACCTTCGGCAGTCTCTAAAAAAAAACCTTCAGCAGAGTTTTTGACGTGGCTAAACTCTATTGGAATTGATGCTTGCCTCCCAAGTAGAATTTTTTTCTCATTCTAATGGTGAAGAAAATTTTCTTAGCAAAGTACTTGAGACTGTTAATTTGATAACGGGACTAGAGAACAGAGCTGCATTTTTCGTTGTTCACTCATCCATAGAAGGATTCGGGTTACAAATTAGAGACCATTGAGGATTACGAACTTGGTTAAGGTTTCAGGATATTCTCAGGTAATCTAACATCCCGACAATCTAGATAATGTTTACATTTGGAGCTTGTAGAAAGTAGGTACATGTACATGTAAGTCTTCTCTTCCTTTGGGCATCACGAGTTGTGTTAGAAGAGGCAAGTGGAGAACTGGAGGCCCCCTACCATACAAAAGCAGAGGCTTCTCTTTGAGGTTGAGTATAGGTCAACACCCACACACATGATCTTTGTCAAGCTTGGGGCATGCAATAAGTGGGAAAGCAAGCCATAGGGAATGATGTTTTTCTAAAATAATATACGACATTTTCTTTGTTTCTCAAAGTGCAAAACATAAACAGGAAATACTTGGAATTAAATTTTAGTACCCACATCTGGAAATTAATTTGAGATTATGGCCCATCAAACCAGTGTGTCGTGGATCTATAAAATACATTGTTGCAAGAAACAGAAATGATTTTTACCCACAAGTGAATTTTCTATAAAGAGAAGGCCTAAATTTTTTTATGGTATTTTTACTATCAGAAAATATTGTTAGGTCAAACAGATCTACATGGTGAGAATTTAAATATTTGAAGAATTCTGTTAGTCTAAATTTTTATGCTGGTGGACTAAAAAAAAAGTTTCTATGCTGGTAAATTGGTAATGATGTCGTTGCTACAAACTTGATATGTTACCTCGGGTCTTCTTTTCTTTCTCTATGCAAGTTTCTAATATTTTTTACTGCTATTAGGTGTAATTTCAGATTTAAAATAATCACAAGATTCCCAACTTGACATGTTTTCTTCGAAATACAGTCTAGTAATTACCATGTTCTGTAATGTCCTTGATAATTGATGTCATAGTTGGCTGGCTACTCAAAGTTCACTTGTCAATTCTTTTTTTGGTAATTACCATTCTCTCTTTATTACCAGAAATTAGGGTTCTTAGAAATTTAAGAACACAGTTGTACAACTAATAGAATAAATGCTGTTCAAGTTAAGTCATACCAGAAATTAGGGTTCTATTATTATTATTATTATTATTTTGTAGCCCCCTGTTGGTTGGGTCTTTCCACCCCACTTTCATTTGTGACAAAAGCTATTTTTTATTATTAAAGGAAAAACAGATAATCGAGGCCATAGTTCTTTTTGTTCATAGTCAACTTTTTTTCTGTTCTGTGTGTAGAAAATTTTTATTTTGTGGCAATTTGTTGGTAAATGTTATTTCCAATCTGTGATTACCTTTGGTTCATTTTGAATTGCATTTTGGAAGGTCATTTGTTCTTGATTCTTTTGCAAAAATCTATGGCAGTGAGATCCTTTTTCTTTGTACTCGCAGGTATGGAAATGCTAATGTATGGAAGACGTTTACAGATCTTTTTGACTATTTTCCTTTGACTGCCTTGGTTAGTGATTGTTTATTTTTTGGGTATAACTGTAAATTATTGCTTTTATTACACAGTTTACCTTGAACCGACATACCATACCTTACTTCTTGAGTGCCTCGCTTACATTGTATATTTCATGTGATTGAAGGACAGAGTATGAAAATAAATAATTTTACAATTTAATCTTGTTGGATCATGTGCTATGGAGAATTTTGCGTTTTTGATTTGAGATTTTTTTTTTGGAGATTTTCAATGTGCTTTTGGCTTGTAGTAATAGATGTTGTCGCTTGATGTTGGAGGAGGTGGTGTTCTGTCCACCTCTTAGTGATAAGGGAGGAGCATTGTGGAGGGTAGCCTCTCTTGTTATTTTGGGGAACAATCTTTAGAGGAGTTAAGAATGTTTAGGAAGGTGTCGACTGTGCTTAGGTTTAACCACCTCCTTTTTGGTGTCTGTCTCTCATCCTCAACTTCTTGGAACCCTTTATATACATATATATATATTTCTTTGTTCTTGTTCATTTTATGGTGGGTTGATTCTTTTAGGATTGCCTGTATATTCTTTCATTTTCTTAAAAAATAAATTGCTATGTTATGTTTCCCTTTTTAAAAATACTTCTGAAACAGCCAAATTTCAAAAATGAAAACTACTATTTGGTTCACTTTCTAAATTTTGGCTAAGGTAGTAAAAATGCTTTAACAAATCGATTATAAAACAAATAAATTAGGTTAAATTAAAAGTTTGGTCCTAAACTTAACAAATCTATTAAGTTCAAAGACCTATTTTCCATAAACTTGAAAGTTTAGGTTAAATTAAAAGTTTGGTCTTAAACTTTTAGGTTTGTGGTAAATAGGTATTTGAACTTTTAATTTTGTATTTAATAAGTCTCGTACCTTTGAAAATGTCAAACAATTCTCTAGAGGTTACATGTTCAAAATTTTTAAAATTAATGCATGGATTGAACTTAAAATTTAATTGTCTAATAAGTTTGTGAATTTAAAAAAATGTCAATTAGGTCAAGGATTTATTAGATATAAAATTGAGTGTTCCAGGACTTGGACATAATTAGGAATCTGGAGACTACATTTTTTAAAGTTTAGGGATCTATCAAAGATAAAATTGAAAGTTTAGGGACCTATCAAAGATAAAATTGAAAGTTTAGGAACCTATTTGACACATTTTAAAGTTCAAGAACCTATATGACACAAACTTGAAAGTTCAAAGATTAATTGTGTAATTAACCAACAAATTATTACTACTATAACATAACTTTTAAAAGCAGAAAACTGAACAAAATCATCGTCAAGCTGTCTCTTATTGATGCAATTGTTTTCTCTGTTGGCTCTAATTTTTCATTTTCAGGTTGAGTCTGAGATATTTTGCCTACATGGTGGGTTGTCCCCATCCATTGAAACCCTTGATAACATTCGAAACTTCGACCGTGTTCAAGAGGTTCCTCATGAGGGCCCAATGTGTGACTTATTATGGTCTGATCCAGATGACCGGTGTGGCTGGGGGATTTCACCTCGGGGTGCTGGGTATACATTTGGCCAGGTAATTTCTAACCATGCTTGGCTTTGATCCTTATGTCCAGAGAAGGAAAATTAAGGGGTTTTTTATCTGACGTTTAATATCCTACTTTGCAGGACATATCTGAACAATTCAATCACATGAATAATTTAAAGTTGATAGCTAGAGCTCATCAACTGGTCATGGATGGATTTAATTGGGCTCATGTAATACGTTTGTTTAATAATTTCTCGCCATATAAATCTCTTATTCTATTCCTGTTTTATTTGTTAAATGTTTCTGATTTAATGTCCCTTTTGTTTGAACAGGAACAAAAGGTGGTTACTATATTTAGTGCGCCTAACTATTGTTATCGCTGTGGGAACATGGCTTCGATTCTGGAGGTTGATGACTGCAGGAGTCATACATTTATCCAGGTCTCTTTCTCACTCGCACAAGAACTTGCACAATGATGATAATGCACGAAGAATACACATCCTTGCTAATTTCTGCAATATTATTAATATCTGTAGCTGAATGATTAGTTTTATTCTCTGTATATTGTCTCTATCAGTTTGAACCAGCACCCAGAAGAGGAGAACCCGACGTCACCCGTAGAACGCCAGATTACTTCTTATGAAGCAGCTAAGTCGAGACCTTCCCCCATATACCGTTAACCAGTTGTGCATCTTAGGCAGAGAGAACCTGTGAACTTGTGCTGCCATGCATTGATGATGGCTTTGCCTGCAAATAAGGACTTTTTATATAGAACCCTCTGATTTGTATTTGAAGATCAAGACATCCTCGAGATACAAAGATATTCAACTTTCTTTCACCTCTTCGGTCCCTTTCTCCATAATCTCTCAAGTAGTTTAGTTTTGGTACAACACTTCTCTATTGTAGTAAATTATAGTGCTGGTGCCTTCATCTACTAGGTGTAAGCTAGTTCGTATATTAGTTTCTGTAATGTTCGAAAAAGGCTGTTGAGACTATTGGAATTGTTGTTTTTATTTCAAGAAATTTTAGTATGAAAGTATAATCTTGACGAATGTGCTTGAGAATTTTGAATGAAGGAAACCAGGCAGGCTTCACTTTCGTAGGGTCAAGCTGACTCTGATTTTATATTCTGAACAGTTGGGACTTTTTCCTGTTAAACTTTAAACCCTACCCTTAATTAAAGAAGTCGTGTACCTAAATATCTTCAATTTAGTGGTTTTTGCATTTTTGTTTTTAGATTTTCGACTAATTATGAACCTATTTTTAGCTGTATTAATTGGATCCTTTTTAATTATTTAGCTTTGGGCATTTGTAGTAAGTTTAAGCGTTTTTAACTTGCTTGATTTTATGGTACATTTTTTATAATTGAATTTGAGCATTTGTAACACGATCTCAAGTATTTTGTTAGATGGGCTTTGTGTAATTTATTGGTTTGTTAATTAGTTTGTTAAATTTTACTTTTAGCAGGATTAAAACTGACTCGGATGAGTTTTCCTCAATTTCTTTCATTTTACACAAAACACGATTCCAAAGCTCGCTTCTCATATGTGGTTGCCAACCAACCAAGTCACTTTTGATGGCTTGAAATAAAAATGCAGCATCTCATTCTACAAAATAATGTCCATGACACAACATTTACTCGGCAAAATTGAATAATATACAGAGAACTCAGGATTCAATTAGATTAAACTTGAACCGTCTTGGAGTTAACATATCATAAGTTCAGATAAGAGAAAAGAGAGGGAACAAGATCAACGACAGACCATGCAAGGCCTGCGTATTGAACAAATCTAATGCCCGTGTCGACGTCAAACGTGTCCTGGCTCGAGAAGAAGAGCAGTTTGTGGAGATGACCACGTTGTTTGGTCCCATCCACCTTACCTGTTGAGGATGATTTTAGCATTGGAATGTAGCTGGTTGATCTTATGGGCATGCCCAAGGTGTTTGAAATAATGGGAAGGATCCATTTAGCAAGAGCTTTACTACAGAACTTCACAATTAATATAGTCGGTAAACCGACGAGCATCCGCCCAAGAAACACAGGAAATGGGAGTTGTGCGGTAAATATGCGTGCAACGGCTTCATGGTGAAATTGATGGTATGTTTGCTGTACCCCTGCTACCTACAGGACAACCTTGTATATTCAAGCACAAAATACAGCATGCCAATAATATGTAAGCAAAATTCTACAAGACAAGGAACTTTTCATTTTGACAATATGTTCCTTTAAAACGGTATAAAAAAGGTTATATTCAAATTACTGCACTTTAAAAGGCAAATGTTGCTTACAATCCCAAATGCAACACCATCAAAAGCTGCGTGGTATTCAAAGCTTGGAGTAGGAAACTCAGGAGTAGGATAAGCAAAGAGCAACAGAATGCTTAGGGCACCCCAGAAATATGTAACTGCACCCAGAAATTGCACGCAACAAATAGATTAGTAAAAATTAGCACCAACAGAATCACCATGATGTTAATATACTAATATATCCTGACAGACACTGAAGTGTAAATGTCAATCATTTTTAAGCATGTCAATAACATTCAAAGCCAGCTTTAGTTTGAGCAAAAATCTCAAATACCACATGGAAAATCCCATCATTTCAGATTTTAACTTATTCAAATTAAACTGGGGTAGAGCATGATTTGTCTGGTAAATATCCTTCTTACCATCCCCTAGGATTGGATACTGTGGAAAAGGGATGCTGGATATTATTGGTTCCATAGTCACTTGAGGACACATTACCAGGATATATTATAAGAGAGATTAGCAATGTCCAATTTTGAAATTGATATAAACTCATCATCATGGATTAGAGCACAAACTCGAGCTTCTCTCAATATATCCAAATATATGAGCAAAATACACTTTTTGCTTTTATAGTTTGGGGTTGATTCCTATTTAGTCCTATAGTTCCAAATTTGATATTTTGGCCCAAAATATTAATAAATACTCGCTTCCAGTCTCTGCCCTTAGATGACTTAACACTTGGGGTTAAGATGTCATTTTTGTGGCAAAGATAGATAATCTGGTTAATTTTAATGATGTGACATCCTGATTGATAGTTTAAATATTTTTTTGAAATGTCATTATCTCTCTCTCCGTAGGCTCTTTCTATCCTTTTTTTAACCCCCTCTCCTTTGTAGATCTTTCTGCCCCTTTCCTCTCTCTCTTCAACCCTTCTCCTGAGATTTCACTCACTTCTCTCTCTTCAAACATTCCCTCTAGTAAAATCTCTCTTCGACCATTTTTGAAACTGAAAAGTGTAACTCAATAGCCGTTGCTAGAAGATCAGAGGCCCCTTTGCCCGTCCAAAAACTATTTGCCTTCAACTTTCTTTCTGATTAAGCTCCTGAAAACAAAAAGGTGTTTGTGTGGCCTCTAGTTTTGAGGGGAATAAACACTGAAGATAGAGTACAAAGAAGGCATCATCACATTGCAATCTCTCCTACTTGGTGTGATACCTTTGCAAACAAAATGTGACAAACCTGAACAACAATTTTCTTTACTTCTGAAAGCTGGATCAAGTTGTTGAAGCCTTTAAACCTCTCTTGGTGGTACTTAACGAAGAGTGCTGAGGATTGTATAGAATATTTTTTTATATGGAAACCCATCAAATAGAAAGCTAAAACTATGTCAAAATGTGATGTGACGGCTGTTTGTGACAAATATTGTGGGAATAAACCAAACAATAGAGATCCAAAGATTGGAGTGACCTTTGGGATACTTTTAAATTTTTTGAGGTCTTTGAGCTGTATGCATTTGAGTTCCTTCGATAACGTCACCCTTTTTAATTCATGCTAATTGGAGCTCCTTTTGAAGCTCATCTAGTTTGGAAGGACGACTTATCTTTCCTTCGTTTTGTATTCCTTCTTTTCATTTAAATATACATCTTATTCATTGAAAGTATGGAATACTACTACTTCATATAAGAAGCTCCCCACAGAACCTTAAATTAACCAGGGGAAAAAATAGCGATAAAAGTGTGAACAAGTGAAGATACCATTTTGGCCAGAGGTAATGAAGCTGTCCACGTATTCATGGACATTCAACCAAAATAAGAAAATCATCAAGCCGAAAACAAGACCAAAAATGACGTCAATTGGGCTATGCATGCCCAGGTATATTCTTCCTGCCATAGAATGAAAATTTTCAGATTGGACGAGAAACAAAAAAAGTACAAAATTGACAAAACTTTACTAATGAAAAGAAAGCTTACCCAAGCCAATGAGGCCAACAAGCAAACACACAAGGGAAAATCCCGTGAATTCATAGGGGGCACTTATATTTTCAGAATAAGATAGGATATAATACAAGAGGTATCTGAACCGTCATACCAATGGAAAATAGTTAGTGTCAAGATAATAATATACATTGCAAAGAGGCAATAGATCATAGAATCACAATGTATAACTTCGTTGACTTGAAAATTTATAGCAATAGTAAACTTATAATAAGAAAACAACCATCTCCAAAGTTAATCTGGTCCTATTTTTCAAGGGAAAATGAATTTGCTTGAATATGAACTTCTTTCAATAGGAAAAAAAAAATAGCAGAAAGGAGAATATAAAGACAACTACATTTGTATAAGGCATAGTATTAAAAGGGGAGAAAAGGATGTGAAACTATGAGAATAATTTTCATGAATGAAAATTTTCGAAAACTGAGGTCCAAGGGAAGAAAAAAAGCTAAAGATTCGATTCTTTGACATGAGTTAAAATCGTTAGTGTCAATTACTTGATATAGACCAAAGTGTGAGCTATGGATGGGAGGAACATGGAGAGCTGGTTAGCCTATTCATGGTGCTCAGGAGGGGATTTCAATGTCAATTGCATTGCTTATGAAAAATCTACCATCGTAATAATATAAAAAAATAGAGGACTCCAACAGCTTCGATGATGTATTATATCTCCTGAAATATTCTCTAAAGATTGGTTAGATTTACCATGTCTACCGACAGTTAGTAGATTGGATAGTTAATAGGTTGAAGGAATTGGAGAGTACATTCCTGACCAAGAAATTATCTACTAGACCCCATTGCAGGACAACTCAATGATGGTAGACTGCTAAAATTCTAGATGGAGCCTGCCCCTTTAAATTTGACCCATATAGATTTAGAGCAAGAAGTAACACCAACTTTTTCGATGGGGTTGCCAATAAAAAGAAAAAGTTGTATTGTTTCTAGCTAACGGGAGAGTGGATGACAATCAACTTCTTGAGAAGGAAATCGAGAGATAATTAATTTCTTTACCCTCCTTTTCCAGATGAAGGTCCAATCTGGTGTGAGAAGTACATGATGTAAAGCTTGGAAGTTTGTTGCTCATTTATTTTACTTTCAGCAATGGGGAGAGGGTTTATTTTTTGGTAAAATAGATGGAGAGGAGATTCTTCTTTTTCTTCTCTTTTTCCTTGGTTGTACAATTTCACTACATAAATTGTGGAACTATAAGCCATATGTGAAACCTCAATGACAGAGAAGTCATAGACAAGACACAACTTATCTCCTTAACTATCTCGATCTGTTTGCCATGATAAACGCATCTAGTGTCTGAACTCATTTCAAATCTACTTGCACCCTTTGTAAAAAGTCTCCAACCTCAATAATGCATCCTTTGTAAAAAGGCTTCAATGGATTTCGACCACCTTTGCGAGCATCCTAGCTAACCAACCTATGAATCAATGGAAGAGAAAGAGACCCCTTGCATCCAAATCATCCACATTAAGAAAGAGAAGGCACAATTCTGCCAATAATCTTTCCTATGTCTTGTCTACATCAATCAATTTTACAAGCTCATACTACAAATTTAACTGAAGCTCAAAAGACAGTATGGCACCATAAGCATCAGTATCACCCATGTCAATGTAAAAACCTGAGTTGAGGCTCGAATGTCATAACCATAGACAAACATTTTTGCTAAATTGCACGCCAACACCAACCACAACCCCACGCTGAAAGAAGAGGAGAGAAAATACCCCCAAACAATATGATAAAAGACAGGAAATAGCAAGCCAATGAACCGTGTAGAAGAATAGAACCCCGTACCCAGATAAACAGACTGTATTTAGCGTGTGAGAAGAGGGCAATCCATATTCCATCGCATTTTCTTCCTCATCTTTAGTGGCAGTTATTCTCCTAACAGGCGGGCAACTGGGTCTAGGAGCTGATACCACATCCTAAAAAACGGCAAAAAGAACTCCTCATGTTGGACGGAAGAGGAGAAGAAGCTTGAATTATTGAAAGATAAAAAAGAAGGCAAAGCTAGATACCTTAATGCAATTCCCTAAGTAATCACAGAAAGCCATCAAAAGGGTCATTTGCCGAGCCAATTTTCCATGCCCGCTCTACATTTTCCAATACAAAAGGTTAGTCCATCAAAAAACACAGCAAGGGATCAACAATGACAGAAAGATGTAAAGCATACCCAGAATAGCAGAGGAAGAAAAGCAGTGTAAAAGGGCACAGAAACAATGCAAGACAACCCAGAAAACAGCGCATCCAATAACCGATTCTGATATTTCTGCAGACCACAAAACCTTACACAATGAATCCAAACATATACCAAAACAGAAAACTTCAAAAGAAAAAAGAATGAAATAATTCGTTGCCAAAATAACACAATCGGTTTTCTGTGAACGAAAACCTGGATTTGGAGGATGAAAGGAGCGCCTGTGGCGACATGTCGAGCCGCCCATGGTTGGAGAAAGAATCTGAGCTTCTGGGTTATGTTAATGTATGAGGCTAAACCAATCCATGATAGGAAACCAGATAAAGCCACCGTTTGCCACGCTGCTACGCTCTCCATTTCTCCTTTTTCTTCTTCCCTCCAAAAAGAGAGGGATCCAAGAAACACGGGAGACGCAGAAAAGGGCAAAACGAAGAGTAGCAGAGGATTTTGGAGAAATCAAAGCCTCAACCTCAACAGAATATACTGTTGTTTATTACATCTGAGGGAAGTGGGTCGAGTTTTGATTCGTTATATATTTGATTAGACCACCTGAATTCACGAGGGAGGATTGAACTTTTGAAAAAGGGAAAAATGGGGTGAAACTTTCAACTGTTTTTTCATCGTTGAGTTGTGGGCAGCGGGCTTGTGGGGTTTCGTTGGCCTTCGTTGGGACTTTGACTGGTAGCCTTTGATGCCAGCACACGGAAAGCGGAAAGCAATGTTCTACGAAAGGGAAAGATTGGAAGAAGCAAACAATTTTGAGATCGCCATTAATGGATTGATTAATTCGTAGCAAAATGTTTGGGTCAATAGATCAATATTGCCGCTTGACCTGTTTAATGCCAACCAGATTTCAATTATATTGTATTGTATTGTATTATAAGCAAGGATTGAAATATCGAGATCGATATGGATATCGGTAATTTAGATTCACAGATATATCAATCGATATTCTAGAAAGATCACGAATATCACGAAAATTTATAAAAATATTGTGATTTTTTTTTTTTGTAAAACTTCAAAACAAACTTATTTAGGTTATGAACAACAACTTTAAGCATATATATAAATAATTAAAAACCAAATATATGCATTATTACAATAATAGATACTATTTTTTTTTTTTGAAAGAAAGGAATTTGATAACTTGAAGAAACGCATAAGGGTTATCTCCCTAAACGCAAAAGCCACAAAGGAAAAGAAAAGAGCAATTTATTGGAAGAACCACCTGCCCTAGCTGATTTGGCTAAAAAATTAGCTGCCAAATTTGCTTTCCTATCGATTTTGGAAAATACAACTTCATAAAAAAGACCTAATTTGTTTTTTATGTTGTCTATGCATGTTCCCAATTCACTCAACATTGGAGGAGAGTTCTTGAGGAGCTTAATGGCATTGGAAGAGTCGATCTCAATAATTAGACACCTGATTCCTTTTGCTAAGGCTAGATCTATACCTTCATCAATGGCGTTCAATTCAGCATCCGAAGCAGCTTGGACAAAGGAGGTAGAAATCGCACATGCAGCTACAATTTTTCCTTCTTCATCACGAATAACCACACCAGCCCTAGAGGGTTCCAAGCTAGAAATCTACGATCCATCATGTTAAGTTTGAACCAACCAAGAAAGGAGGGGGGGGGGGGGTTCCAATGAACCTAATCATTGACTCTACTATGAAGATTTTGCTTCTCCAATCTACGGGAAAATCCAATAGCTCTCCATTCCTCAAGGTAATCTTGAATGCATACTTTGATGTCTATAGGAGCAACATTTAAGTTTTGGTTTTGAACATTTCTATCGTTCCAGATTGACCAACATATAACACAGATAAGCTGGAGGTCATGCAAATTAAGGTTGTGAGACCACCAATTCCATAGATCTTCAAACGATGCAGACTAGAGGTGAAAAGGAACAAAATTTGGAGCTAATCTTCCCTAGATTTCTTTCGCGCGAACACAACGAATAAGGGCATGGGAGATGGTCTCATCTTTAGATTGACAACAAGGGCAACTGTAGGAAGATCAATTACTCTTCTCCTTAGACTAGTATTAG
Organism: Telfairia occidentalis; assembly: GCA_026257165.2. NCBI lineage: Eukaryota > Viridiplantae > Streptophyta > Magnoliopsida > Cucurbitales > Cucurbitaceae > Telfairia > Telfairia occidentalis. The sequence goes on from JAOANK020000084.1 coordinate 1,494,065, forward strand.
TAGGAATATGCGTATGAAGCGCCTTCCACATGAATAATTTGATTTTGTTGTGAAGTTTGATCTTCCATAAGGAATTCCAAAACTTTGAAGAGTTGGCTCTGTTAGATGTACCTTCTTCTTTCTTAATATTCATGGCAAGCTTGTACCCACTCTTGACAGTGTAGAGGGTGTTACTAGTATAATGCCAACACCAATTATAAGTGATATTCGTCTTACTAATAGGGATAGTCCTAATGGAGGCTACGTCCTCTTCTAAAAGGACTTCTTCAAGCTTCGGGATATCCTAAGTACTGTTTTGAAGAATGAAGTCACTGACTAACAAATTCTGTATGCTCGAATCAATAGCTCTAGTAATAGGTTTGAAAGTGGATTATCTAGGGATCCATCTGACTAGGAAAAATTTAATATTTTGACTAGATCCAACCCTTTTGCGAATTCCTTTAGCAAGAAGATCTCTACCCCAAAGGAGACTATGCCAAAAAAAAGATGGATTGCTTCCAAGTTCTGCATCAAAAAAATATTTATCATGAAAATATTTGTCCTTAATAACCTTAAATATAAAGTTATTAGAGTTAGACACAAGTCTCCATGCTTGTTTAGCTAAGAGAGCTTGATTGAAAGCAACAAGATCTCTAAAATTCAGACCACCATTTTATTTGGGTTTGCACATTCTATCCCAGCTTAACCAATGAATTTTAGAACATTCTTCAGTGAAACCCCACCAAAATTGGGAAAAGGCCTTGGTTAGTTCTTTACAAATATTAATCAATAATTTAAAACAACTCATAACAAAAACAGGAATAGCTTGAGCAACACTTTTAATAAGGACTTCTTTACCCCCTAAAGAAAATAGATTTTCTTTCCAATTATGCACAGCTTTCCAAATTTTATCTTTTAAGAAAGTTAAGTAATTAGTCCTATTATTGGAAAAAAAAGCAGGGAGAACCAAGTAATTCCCAATATTATTAACCAATTGAACCCCAAGAAGACTTTGAAGATAATTTTGGAAATCAACACTGACGTCTGGGGAGAAATACATAACCGATTTGTTAAAATTCATACATTGACCCGAAGCCTTTTCATAATTGTTAAGAATAGTTTTGATACAAAGACAATCATGGAGAGAAGCTTTAAAGAAACCTAAGCTGTCATCAGCAAATAAAAGATGAGAAATTGGAGGAGCACACCTGGAAATAGAAATGCCACTAAAAAGGTTGCTGTCGTCAGCCATGGATAGAGATTGAGAGAGTCCTTCAGTGCATAGTAAGAATAAGTAGGGGGAGAGAGGGTCCCCTTGTCAGAGACCTCTAGAGGGCCTGAAAAAACCTTTAGCACTACCATTGATGTTAATGGAAAAGGAAGTAGAACTTATACAATTCATAATGAGAGCTATCCATTTATCATCAAAATCCATTTTGTTCATAATACGTTGATGAAAACACCATTCGACACGGTCGTAAGCCATACTCATATCGAGTTTTAAGGCAACATAACCAGTCCCACCAGCCTTTTTATTTTTAATATAGTTAATGGTCTCATGGGCTAATATGATGTTATTAGAAATGTTCCTTACAATAATAGATACTATTGAACACTAGAAAATAAATACGAATTTAAATAGTTTATTCATAAAAAGTTGTATTGAGGTATTAGAACAACATTAATATAATTGATATAATAATGACAAGTAATTCAATAATAATTTAAAAGATAAAAAATTCAAAAATTAATATTAAATTAAAGAATAAAAAAAATAGAGAAAAAATTATATTGGGAGCGTAAATAATACTTAATAAATTAAAAAAAATTAAAGTTAAATTAAAGAATTAAAAAGATAGGAGAAAAAAAATAGAAAATAAAATGATACATTGAAAATTAGATATAATATTTGGAAAGCAAAATAATATTTATAACAAAATTAAAAGTAATTTTTTTGAAAAAATTAAAATAATAGTAATTAGTTAATTTAAATAACTAAACTAGTAGAGTGAGTAGAGCAAGAATATAAACAAAAGAGTTAGAAAGAATTAGAAAGAGCAAAGATAACAAATTTGAAATTTATTAAAGTGTTGTGATAGTGTGTTAGAATTTAGAGAAATAATAGAATTTATTGAAATTTTAATTAGCTATAAGATTTTTTTACACTATTTTTAAATTTGAAAATTTGAAAATTGTTAGAAATATAATATTTGAAATATCAAATCAATCTTAATTTTTCATTCAAAAGATTAAAAAAAGTAGAAAGAAAATGGTAAATAATTGGTAGAATAAGAAAAACAAAATAAAGAGAGAAAAAAGGAAAAAAACTGATTTAAAAAAAAAAACCAAAAAGTGCATCTTTCCTAGTTTGAACATACACCCTCATTCTTACCAAAGGGCGTTCATACCATCTAGCCAAGGAAGGTTTTCAATTCTTTATTTCCGATATGTTAATAATATATCAAAATTAACGATATTTCAATATTTCACAATATATCGAGAACCCCCAATATTCGATATATTGCCGAAATTTGGGCAATTTTTTTTTTCTGATTTATTCCTTGATTGTTAGACCTTATTCCAATATGAGCATAGTATAGTTTCTATGTTGATACTAATACGAGCATATATCCTCCACAAAAAAGTTGGAGGTTTAATGTAATGCGTCTAAGACTTAGACTCACTAGGATCACTACTACATGCATGCTTTTAAACCATATGAAACTCGTAAAGGACTCAATGAGAAATAAATTTTATTAAGAAATTTAACGAATAAAAATCTTAGTCAATAAATGTTTGTCTAGGATCCTATTACAACATAAAACAAGTAAAAACAACATTCTTAAATAAAAAAAATAGAAAAGTCTCAAAACAGTTATGACAATAGACTTAACAAAACACGATCATACGGAAGCTAACAACATCAACTATGGCCTACGTGGCAACCAACTCTCGTCATCCACCTTGTATGCACTTGCCATTACCTAAAAAAACATTTAAAAGGAAAGAGTGAGTATTAATAATACTCAATAAGTGACCTAGCCATGAAGTCAGACATGTAAACACATACAATCATACTCTTATCATATGAGACCTATCATTTTCACATTAAAAACAAGCTTTCATAGCTTTTCTTTTCATTTCGCTCACTTTCTTTCATTTCATGTCTAGAAACTTTCATCACATCTCATTCTCTTTCATTTCCTTTCTAGGTGAACATCGACCTTGATCCCATCCTTTAGCCTTTCATATTTAGGTACAAGTGTGGGCTCTCTGGGGGACCCTACCACAATCTGATGGTAGATGGTACCCAGTCAGCATAGCCAGATCCAACTGATATTGACCCCATTTTTATGGGAGATGGTTATCACTATCATATGCCAAACATGCAATATGCGCTCTATTCATGCATAGGTCCTAAAACATATACAACATACATGCGAGGTTCATGGAATCCAACATACATCATACAATACATGCCCATGACATCCAATATACATCATACGTATCATACATTACAAATCATATAAAAGCTCATCATGCTGAACAAGTATTCATACCTAACCCTAGCTCGAAGTGTAACGATCTGACCCTTACATAACAAAGCCCGATCGCTACGACATGCATGCCTAGACTTTTCTATAGTTTTGGTAGAAATTTTTGTAAAAGAACACATAAAAAACTTTTATTAATCAAGTAGTAAAGACTTTACAAAAGTTTCTTTCACAAAACACCAGGATCCATAAAACGTTAGCGTAGTGGAACAAAATGCATATATGACCAAAACAGTGAGTTGGATGGTTGGCCCCTTGAGTGACGTCTAGTCATGCCATCTATGTTGTATCCTCACCTGCAAAGTCTGTAAAATAGGATGAGTATATGATATACTCAATAAGTAGCTCTCACCTAAGGTAGTGCCCAAATGCACAGTCATATGCAACATGCCATAAAAGCAAATGATTGGGACCCAAAAAATGAACTTATCATAACATGAGATAATCAATTACGCTTCCAACATGAGTTCCACTGCCCTGATAGGAAGATGTGGACTTAAGCGAAACTAACTCATCTGATTAGCAGTGGCATGCAGTCAATAGAGCCAGAGTTGCATCTGACATCAACACTTAACGTAAACGTAAGGTGGGACTAGAGGGGTGCAACCATACATACCCTACTAGCCCCTAATCATAAGAATAACGTAAGGTTGGGTTTAGAGGGGTGCAACCATACATACCCTGCTAGCCCTGGAATTGTAGCCTATACCTAAACATAACTTGATTTGGACATAATCATGAACATACATAATGCATGGGGTCCCTTATAAAGAAACGTGTTTAAACATGTAATGCAACATAACAAAGGAAAAACTACCATATAAGTCACTTAAAGAAAGAGTGAAATTAGTGTTGGGCATGTATGTCCTAAAACTCGAATGGCTTGTAAACACATTCTATTGTCAATAAAGTTGTTATTGATGTTATTCAGTAAAATTGTTATTGAATCTTTTATAACTCTATAACTTCTATTGTCTTTTATAACTCTATAAATCCAATAAACGAAGAACCCGTGGCTATTATATGAATACTTAGACTATATGTGGAGGCATAAAAGTGGATC
>JAOANK020000084.1:1525581-1542864 GCA_026257165.2 Telfairia occidentalis
GAGAATTTTACCATTCCTCAACTCCGTCATAGGAAGCCATTCAAAAAAGATTTTTTTTTTAAAAAACAAAACTTTTTATAAATTCATTTTTTCTTGGAATCAAATCTTGGACTCTCAAAGATTATGATTCCTCATCTCAATCATTCTATAAAATCGGACTCCCAAATATTTATATATTTCATCGTAGGATATTTAAAAAAAAAGTTTTAGAAATACATTTTGTTTTAAAAGAGAAAAAAACTTTGAAAATAACCTTTGTTAAACTTTTGTAAAAACAAAATTAAGAATTTAAAAATAATTTTGTAAATGGTGGAAATTTTTTTTAAAGAGATTTAAAAAAATAAAATAAAAAAGGACAAAAAAAAATATAAGATAAAATGCAAATTACAACAACATATAATAATAAATTTTAACAATCAAACAAAAGATAAGTATAAAAATTTAAGAAAAACATGTTACTACAGATCTCAGACTCCCAAAGAATCGATTGCTCACCTCATGAAAACTTAAAAATTGAACTTCCAAATATTTTTAGATTCCGTCGTCGTATATTTTGGAAAAAGGTTTAAAAACATATTTTTGTTTTAAAAGATTATCAAAACTTTGAAAATAACCTTTATAAATTAAATTCAAAAGGGGTTGAAAATAATTTTGGAAATGATGGAAAACAAAATTTAATCATATTTTTTTAACTTTCATTTTGTTAAATCCAAATTTAATCATGAACAAACCTTTATAAATTAAATCCAAATTTGAACAAAATGAAAGTTAAAAAAATAATCATATTTAATCACTAAAATTAATGGCAAATTAGTAATTAATAAAAAAAAGACTGGGCAAAAATACGTGGCTACATATCTTTGACTGTTTAAATGTTTGTGCACCAAAATATATTACAATTACATATGATTTCAACAATGGTCTTTTAGTTAAAAAATAGTGTCTTTCTTTGTTATGCAATGTTGTATTCTATGTTGGACTAATTTTGTAAGTTAAATTAATTCATATTATTTTCTCTTATAATTGTAAATAGTATTTGGTGTGATTTTGTGTCTGATAAGTCTTTAAAAATAAATATTTTTTTTAAGTGAAACACTTATCATATAAGTATTTTTAGAAGAAAATGAGTTTAATGCTTCGTCTAAAAGCGTTTGAAGTACTTTTGAAGTACTTTTAGAATTTTTCAAATCGCTTTTGATTATTAAAAATTTTTAAAACGATTTTTAATTAGTTAAAAACATCTTTCAAAATTATAATCAAATAGTGCTAATTTGTTTTTTTGTTTTTTTTAATAAACAATTTGAAGAGCATACAAATACACTCTCATACTTAAACACCTTTGAGCATTGCCTCTAATTTGACATTGATTCAGTTTCCTAAGCATTAATTCTCGACTGTTGAGGATTAGTAAGAGAAACACAACTCATTGTATTTTTAATTTGAGTATAAAACGAGCATTCTCTACAGCTCTAATCTTCAGTTGCTTAGACTAACACCTCCTAACTCTACAATCCTACTCTTTTTCTGTAAGATAGATTTCATAATCGACAATACAATTTCATGTTTCTTTGTTTATAAATTTTTTTAAAAATATTTCTAAAAATAGGGTAAATTTTGATGAACTATTTTGAAAATTTTATTTTTGTTAAGCAATTTGTTTTAGTGTAATTAATTGTATTTCTTTTACTGCTCAAATGACTATATTTATTGTATTTCTCTTATTGCTAGCCTTCAATAGTTTTGTGCCACATGTGTAGGGTTCCTTTAACCTTACATATAAATTTGTACTATTCTGCTTCTCCTTTTTCAAGACAAAAGGTATCCAAAATAGTGCCATCTCGTTCTATTCCCTTCTTTGTCCGTTTATGGTATTAGAGTCCTAGGTAAGAATTTTTTTTCTACCATGGCACAACCTTTTTCATCCCCATTATACTAGTTATATCACAACTTGTTCCTAATGTTTTTCATTCCCTCACAGTCAAACTCACCGATTCCAACTACTTATTGTGGAAAAACCAACTACTCAATGTTGCCTATGCCTATGGAATGGAAGGTTTCCTCGATGGGACAATCCCAGCTCCTCATCACTTCTTAGATAATCTTCAACTACAACTCAATCCTGAGTTTTCAGCTTGGCAAAAATGCAATCGCACAGTCATGACTTGGATGTATTCCTCACTCACCGAAGAAAAAATGGGTGAGATAATTTCTTTCTCCATAGCTTTTGAAATATGGTAATCTATACGTAAATCATATGAATCTTCTTCTACAACTCGAGTTCTTAGCCTTAAATCTCATATCCAAAGGATAAAGAAGGATGAATTGAATGTTTTTCAATATTTAGCTAAGATAAAAGATATTGCCGATAAGTTGGCTTTTGTTGGAGAACTCATCTCTTTGAAAGACCGCGTTTCTTACATTTTAGAATGACTTGGAGCCGAATACAATGCATTTGTTACCTCTATACATAATCGTGCTGACTTACCCACCCTTGAGGATGTTCGAACACTTTTGCTCAGCTATGATTATAGGTTGGAGAAACAAAATTCCGTTGATCAGGTACATGGTGTTCAAGCGATTCAGGCAAACTTTGTTGGCTTACGGTTCCAACAACGCCTCACTGGACCAGTACAGAACTGGTGTCCATCTCGGTCTCCTTCAAATACCTCACGCCCTCTGTATGTTTCCTCACAGCCTGGTGGTCTCGGCAGTTCGCATCCACATCAAACTTCCCAAGCACGTTGGCCTCCAAAATCTTCACCCACTCAACCTAAACCCCAATGTCAAATATGTTGCAAATTTGGCTACACAACGAACATTTGCTACCATCGCACCAACCTCCACTATCAACCTAACTCGCCTCAAGACTTTTTCAATCACCTCTCCCCTACCCCTACCAAAAATCTTTCTCCCACCCTGGACTAAATTTTCCTTCCCCATCCACCCTTCCCGATGATGTGTGGTATATGGACTCTAGTGCCACCCACCACATCTCCCCTGACCTAAACTCTCTAACCAATCCACAACCATAAAATGGGGATGAACAAGTCACTGTTAGTAATGGTAAGACTGTCTGATTTCTGGTATTGGTGATGTTGATTATTCTGCATCTTTTCCCATTAAGATCTCTCACGTTTTATATGCCCCTGATATCTCCCACAAATTGATAAGTATATCTCAATTATGTTTTGAAAATAAAACATCTGTTGAATTTTATCCCACTTTCTTTCTTATCAAGGATCTCACTACCAAGCAAACACTCTTACGGGGAACCCTTGAGGGTGGTCTCTACATTCTTCGATCATCACCATCAAAGGCTCGTGCGTTTTCTCCTTCGTCTTTGCCGCGAGTTGGTATCCTCTTTACACCACAAACCACCTCTAATTGGCATTTTCGCTTAGGTCACCCTGCCCCTTCTGTTGTTAGATTAATTTTAAATCTCTGTAACATTGATTGTTCCTCAATCAATGAGTCTAACATTTGTACTTCATGTCAGAAAGCTAAGAGCCATAGGCTCCCTTTTCCATTAAGTAATACAACAACTCATGCTCCGTTTGATTTAGTGCATTATGATTTAAGGGGTCCATCTCCCATTGATTCTCTAAATGTCGCTCGTTATTTTCTTTTATTTATTGATGATTAAACTCGATATACATGGATATATCTTTTAAAAACAAAAGACCAAGTGTTACCCATGTTTTCCAAATTCAAAGCTATGGTCCAAACTAAATTTAATTGTCCCATAAAAATCTTAAAATCCGATTGGGGCGGTGAATATCGTGCCCTTACCCTCATACTTGCCAAATTCGGAATCCTCCATCGTATTTCTTTCCCATGTACCCTGCAGCAAAACGGCAAGGTCGAAAGGAAAATCGTCACGTTGTTGAGGTTGGTTTGTCTTTACTTGCTCACTCCTCTTTACCATTATCTTATTAGCCTTTTGCATTTCAAACAACTGTGGACTTAATTAACCGACTTCCCACCACTTGGTTATCCAGTCAATCACCTTATTTTAGACTCTACAATTCCCAACCCGATTACAAATTAATTCGTGTATTGAGGTGCTCTTGTTTTCCCTTCGTTTGTCCCTTCAACCAACACAAATTAATTTTTCGTTCCTCCAATTGCGTCTTCTTGGGTTTTAGTTCTAGCCACAGAGGATATTTTTGTCTTAATCCTGAAAATGGAAAAATTTATGTTTCCCGCCACGTCAGAGTTGATGAATTTCGTTTTCCTTTCACAATTCCTATTGCAAATAAATCTCCTCTACCTCAAAATTCAAATCAAACCAGCTGCCCATTACTCCCTCCATTGTCCTCGGTTACATCATTATACCCACGTGTGATTTGTCCATCACCATTAATGCACACTACTGTTTCTGCACCATCCTATTCCCCATCAATAACCGCTTCATCGACCTTTTCTATTCCATCCACATCTCCTCTCAATCCCCCGATCCCCTTACCCCGCTCTTCACCTACTCCAACATCATCTCTTTCCCCCATTTTACTTCCCACAAACAACCCCATTTTCTCCTCCCCATCCTCATCTTCAACAGCCACCGCCTCCTCATTTCCTTCATCTCCTGCCATTTCAATCCCCTCACCCACCGCCCCTATTAACACCCACCCAAAGACTACTCGATCTAAAGTTGGCACTTTTAAACCGAAAATCTGGTCCACTATCGTTCATTCCGCCGACGACTAGACCTTCTCTGAACCCACGTCTTACAAAAAAGCCCTCCATTGCCCTGCTTGGAAATCTGACATGGATGCCGAACTTCAAGCACTTCAAGCGCAACATGTGTGGTCCCTCGTTCCTCCACCCGTTGGTTGCAAGACAATCGGTTGCAGGTGGGTATTTTGCCTTGAACTGAAACCGTGTGGCGCCATTGACAGATACAAGGCTCGCCTTGTCACCAAGGGATTCAGTCAGGCCCCAGGGGTCGATTACTTTGACACCTTCAGTCCCGTGGTAAAACCCACCACTGTTTGGCTCGTTTTGTGTCTTGTTGTCACCTATCGATGGACCATACTACAATTGGATGTTCAAAATGCTTTCTTACACGGCTATCTCACTGAAGAACTGTACATGGATCAGCCTCCGGGTTTCATTGACGCCACCAATCCCGGGTATGTATGCAAATTGCATAAAGCTCTCTATGGTTTGAAACAAAGTCCTAGAGCTTGGTTCCTAAAACTTAGTGCATGCCTAGTTCGTTTAGGATTTATGACTTCTAAATCAGATACATCAATGTTTTTTCTACGTACACTACATCAACTCTTATTGTTCTGGTGTATGTGGATGATATTATTATGACTGGTAGCCATATTGATCAGGTTTCTTCATTGATTCAACATCTACACCAACACTTTATGATCAAAGATCTTGGTCCTCTGTCTTATTTTTTGGGTATTTAGGTGTCTACTTTCGGTGCTAGCCTTCATTTATCCCAACAGAAATATATGATAGATTTGTTAAACCGCACAAATATGACTGATTGCAAGCCTTTCCCTACACCGATGGCCTCTGGTCCTACCTTCTCTGCCTGTGACAGTGACCCGGTGCCCAATCTGACTGAGTACCTCAGTGTGGTCGGTGCACTCCAATATTGCACTATTACTTGCCTAGACTTGTCATTTGCAGTGAACAAAGTTTGTCAGTTCCTCCATGCCCCCGACCTCAACGCATTGGCTCGCTGTCAAGCGCATTCTCAGATACATCAAAGGTACTCTTCATCATGGCATTTCATTCACTCCATCTACTCCATCTTTACTCTGTTACAGTGAGTCGATTGGGCTAGCTGTCCAGATGATCGTCGTAGCACAAGTGGCTACTGCACTTTCCTTGGACACAATCTCGTCTCTTGGTCCTCGTCCAAACAACGCATGGTTCCGCGATATAGCACTGAATCCGAATAACGCGGCTTAGCCAATGCCGCTGTAGAATGTATGTGGGTCGCTGCGGTCCTACAAGAGCTCAGCTTTCATCTTCCTTCTCCCTCGCTACTTTTATGTGATAACATCAGTGCCACCTACATTGCTGCAAATCCCGTGATGCATCAACATACAAAGCACATCGAAATTGACCATCACTTCATTTGTGAACGTATTCTTAATCACCAGCTCACAATCAAACATGTTCCATCTGAAGATCAGATTGCCGATATCATGACCTTTGCCCACTGCTCGCTTCCACACTCTTCGGACCAAGCTCACTGTTCCTCATGGACCACTTCGCTTGCAGGGGATGTTAAGCAATCTGTTTTAGTGTAATTAATTGTATTTATTTTACTGCTCAAATGACTATATTTGTTGTATTTCTCTTATTGCTAGCCTCCAATAGGTTTGTGCCACGTGTGTAGGGTTTCTTTAACCCTACCTATATATTTGTACTATTCTGTTTCTACTTTTTCAAGACAAAAGGTATCCAAAATAGTGTCATCTCGTTCTCTTCCCTTCTTTGTCCGTTTAATTTCTATTTCATTTTCATTTTTCTCTCTTCTTTCTCCCTTTTCCATCATTTTTTTTATAAAATTTATCCTTCTTGTTTTTCTTTCTTTTTTTCCTTTTCCTTTTTCCTTTTTTTTCTCTCTCTTCTTTCTATTTTCTCTCCGTTCCTATTATTTTTTTCTCAAATTTTGGTAGAATTTTAATTTCATTTTATTAAATAAATAAATTAATAAAACATTTCTTGTTCTCACCATTACTTTTCAAAGAAAAAAAATCTTTTTTTTTCCCTCTTTTTTAGGTTTGATTTGTGAGTATAATTAGCTAATGAGAAACACATGCATTTTTTAAGGAAAAAACAAGATGAAAAATAAAGTTTATCATTAAATTAAACAAATATGGGTATGTTTGATTGTCAATCCTTAAATACAGGTCTCTTTACCAAGTCAACAGAAAAATATACATCAATAATATGTTATGCAATAAATTAATGATTATTCAAAACTTATAAAGTTTATCGAATAATTTACAAATTCATCTAACTGAACCAACTTATGTAAGTCAATATCATTTAAAGTGAATTGACTTGAGTAGAGATTACATTGCAGATTAAATTTGAACAACATTTTGATTTGAAGGATAACATTTATTATTATTATTATTATTATTATTTTTAAAAGTTTTCTTTGAAATTGAAATTGTATAAAATATTATGAACTCTTTATGATGGTTATATATACATTTGTTGAGTTTAATTTTATATTTATTTTAATGCATACGTTATATATTCTATAATATTATATGTAGATGTACTAAATTTAATTAGTTTCTAGTTCAACAAAAATTTTTGTTAGGTTTTTGACAAAAAGTAGACATTGCTAATATATGAAGTACTTGAGTACAAAATAGCCTATTAAGGCAGCTTAAGTGTAAAAATGTTTGTTTTCAAAGATATATCTTATATATATATATATATTTGGTTTTACATTTTGAAATTGAATCTCAATTGAAAAAGTTGTCCAATGTATGTTAAATAATATATTCATAGATAAAAAAAATAGTAATTATCACTAACAAAATATTTACTTAATCTCAAATATCTTTATGTTATAAATTTGAATAATATTATTTACTTCATAATGTATATTATATTATGTATGATTTAATTTTTACAAAAATAAAATGAGTTTATTACATGTATTCTAATTTCTCATTTTTAGTGTAATTTAGCATTTTCAACTTTGAGTTTAAAATTTGGATGCACTAAAAAAAATTGTTTTCAAAATTTCTATTATTTAGACCACAATATTTGAAAACTCACTAAACAAATATTAATCCATTTAATTCACTGAATCTAAAAAACAAGGAACAGAATCCAAAATTGCATAGCTCAAGCCCTTACTTTGTTTCTTAATTATGAAAGCATGCTACATGAGCTGCTGCTATTCAGATTGAAAGACAAACTCATATATTGTATGACCTTGTCCACTGAAGAGGTCACAAAATTGACAGTTAAGAACATAACAGTAAAGTTTATGCCAAATATTTCATAAGTTAGGAATCATAACCAAATCTTCTTGTTCACAATAAATTTTGCATTTTTTTCCTTCTCTTTTTCTCTACGAGAAGCCAAAGGCTAAAAAGATGAAAAATAAAAGTACTTACATATAATGTACCTTGATTGATGATCAATCAAGTAAAAGCAGCTTCTGATACTCTTTGCCGGAGACAGCCGCCTCCATGACGGCTTCCGGTTGAATAACGCCACTGTTATCCAGAAACAAGTTGATCAAGTTCTTTGAGAATCCACTCACCAATGCCACCCCCTTCTCTGTCGCCGGCACCGGCGTGGCCCTTGAATCTCTCAAGTTCCAAAACACAATCTGTGGAACCACAGATCCATACCCTTTTTCTGCAAACTTCCTAACTATAACTTGGTAATCTGTTTCCCACGAGTTTGAAGATGCTTTATCGAACTCCATATCACTGAACACGAACACACAATTTATCATCTCTTCTTCCTTTAACTTTCCCTCCACAGCTACTTTCAGAATTTGATCAAAAACCTTCTGAAAATCAGTGTTCATACCCCACTTCATCTTCCTTACAAAATCCACCTTCGATTTCAGACTGTTCCCTTCGATCAAATGGAGCTCAGGGCTCTCACTGAATGTGATCACTTTCCCCTTCCATGGATCTTCGCTCAATTCAGAAACCAAAAGACCCAAAGCAACAGAAACCTCCATGGGAATCCCACCCATACTGCCAGACACATCAGAAACAGCAATGCAGTTTCTCAACTTCCCTTTCTTCAATAACTCATCCACCATTCTCTTCCATTGAAGCTCTGCAACTTCTCCGCCGTCTTCCTCATTGTCGTCCAAAGATTGTATGATCTCGTGGGGAAGCAATGCACCCGCAGCGATCTTGGTCTTGCCAGCCCTGACATCTTTCAAGTATTGGGCGAACCGCTCCTCATCGTGCTTCATGAACTTGTCCTTGTAGTTTTTCATTGCAACAGATGCTACTCTGTTGTATGGGATCGAATCCCACCGATTGGCTCCGATGTAAACCTCAGGCAGCTCCAACACCTTCCGAAGCGGCACCAGAACTTGCTTCCTCAATCTGTCGCGAACTCTATACGCATAATGAGCCTCTTCGATTCCTTCGTATTCTGGATCAGATTCGCGAGGGAAAACCTTCCTCGCTATACTCTCGCAAACTAATGTCGATCGATCGAAAGATGAATCGATGGAAGGACACCATTTCGCAGCGAGACTAATTTTCGTCCAATCTCCAGCGCTCAGAAAATGAAGGTCAGATTTCAAGCAATCGGCGAAGAATTCAGAGATTCGATCGTACAAGAGTCCGTAATTTGGATCCGATCGATAACGTTCCACAACCTTCTTCGCCATCGAAACCTTCCTTCTCTTCCTCTCGGCGCTCGCCTTCTCTTTCTCTATCCTCGATCTTTCTATGTCCTTTGGAATTTCGCGCTCTTTGTCTATAGAAGACTGAATTCCTTTCTTCTTCGTCTTCAGCTTCTCTTGCTTGAAGCTTCCGTGCTCGAGATATACCGCCCCTCTCATAGACGATCTCCTTCTTTTCCGACCAGTTCCTTTTCTCTGAGACCACTCGGCCTTCTGATTCTCTCTCACATCGGAGCCCTCGAGAAGCCGGTAGAGTATCTCCGGCAGATCCTTGAAATAACCGAAATCAGCAAGAGAAGGAATGTTACCGGCTAGGGTTTTGGGATGGAATTCGTGGAGCCAGAGCGCTGACGTGTAGAAGCTCTCTTTATCGGACTTTCCGGTACCACGAACGCCTCGCAAATTACAGATAAGCTTCAGCGTGATCAACGGATCGTGATTCCAAGCCGATCTCAGTCTCTCACTGATAGAATCGGGCGGCGTATTAGGAACCACATGGAAGAAGAAGTCAAGGCAAGGATTGCCGGAGGAGAGGAACGTGCCCGAGCTATTCTCCGTCAAGCCCATCGGCGGCAGTTCATGTTCATCTTCAGTTTTACCGGGTTTGTTGAAGTTCGCCACCAGTGCATCCATGAAGGGGTCGCCGGCGGCGGTTGATTGAGATTGTTGGAGAGAGGCGTAGAGCTCCGGAGGACCGAGAAGGCTTGGAGGAGCCATGTGAACTGGTTACTGGTGGCTGGATCAGAGGTGAAATCGATACAGAATTTATAACAGGAGGGGGTTTATTCAAAGGGTTTTGGATTTGGATTGAAATTTCGAGTTCCCATTTCCATTTCATTTATATATAAATAAATTTCATACGTGGTCACCAAGAAAGAACCGCCTCTTCAATTCAGACTCTCATATCTCAACCATTCCCATTAACTATTTTATTCCTATGAGTTTTAAATACTAAAAACATTTTTTAATTTGGAATTAAAAAAAGGTTCCAAATAAATGTAAGTTTAAATTACAGCTTAATTTAGTTCTTTTGAAGTGTCTAATACAGCTCAATTTTGAATTTTGTATATGATACATCACAAAAATATGCTCCGAACATAACTCAATTGATTAAAGATATATTTTTATGATCAAGAGGTTATGAGTTTGAATATCACAGTTGTTGAACTTAAATTTTTTTTTTTAACTTTCAATTTTATGTCTAATATATCTTTGATTTATTCTACTCTCTTTAAAATTCATAGATTATTAGACTCAAAATTGAATTTTATGTCTTACAATATTTTGCCCTTTTAATTTTATGTTTAATAACTTTGACAATTTTTAAAAAATTCGCATATCACAAAATTCTATAATACAGAATATTAAAAGTTCAAAAATTTATTAAATATTTTTTACCATTTTTTTTTTTAAAAAGATAGAGATGAATGTGGACGGATTGAGCCAATATTTTCCAAAATTGAGAGAGTTGATGGATTAAACTTTTAATTTAACCTATATGTGATTAGTTTTTTTTATTTAGATATTCGCTGGAAAAAAAAAGTTACCAGTACATTATTTCAATTTAAAATTAAAGTATGATGAAGTTAAGTAATTTAATCTGGAATCTTTGGAAAACTTTTTTTAAAAAAAAAAAAAAGTAAAGGTAGGAGTTGAACGCAGTCCTTTATTATTTCAAGAGAAAAAAATCACTCCTTTATTTTACATGAGAACAAATATGAAAATTAATTTCAGATCTATGTATAATCAGTCAAAATCCCATAAAAACAAACATAAATAAAACTAAACCGTCCGACAAAAATTAACACCACAAACCTAAAGATGATTTTCTAATCCGAGCATAGTTCAGTGGATAAAGACATGTACTACCATCGTAGAGGTCGATGATTCGATCTCCTACCTCCTCAAATGTTGAACTAAAACAAAAACCTAAAGATAATTCTATCTTTCCATTGACTTTTTATTTTATTTTATTTTTATATTTTAAATGGATCCACTTCTAAAAATATAATGAATTTGAATGATCTAGATATTTGAAAAGGCAAATATCTTCTATAATATACATTCAGACTGCATTTAATTACTCGAAAATGAAGTACCGAATGAGAATGTACTCATTTGATGGTGTGAAGGAATATGAATAAAAAATAGGATCCACCTTAAATTTGGAAATCTCATTCCCAAAAAAGGGCAACTCATTATCTCTAAAAATGTGAAATAATACTTAAGTGCATACCGATATACATGAATCTCCGTGCATACTACTATTAAAAATTTGACACTAAGAGAGAAAAGTGCAAAAAGAAAAATTGTTTTCTTTTGTAACGTCCAGACTCTTACATAACAAGTTCCAACGACGACAACATGCATACCTAGACTTTTCTATATTTTTTATAAAAAATTATTAAAAAATCACATAAAAACTTTTATAAAGACTTTATAAAAGTTTCTTCTTACAAAACACCAGGATCCATAAAACGTTAGCGTAGTGGAACAAAATGCATATATGACAAAACAGTGAGTTTGATGGTTGGCCCCTTGAGTGACGTCCAGTCATGCCACCTACGCTGTATTCTTACCTACAAAATCTATAAAATATATAGGATGAGTATATGATATACCCAGTAAGTAGCTCTCACCTAAGGGAGTGCCCAAATGTATAGCCACATGCAACATGTCATAAAAACATATGATTGGGACCCAAAACATGAACTTATCATAACTTGAGGTAATCAGTTACGCTTCTAGCATGAGTTCCACTGTCCTGATAGGAAGATGTGAACTTGAGTGAAATTAACTCATATGATGATTAGCAGTGGCATATAGTTAATAGAGCCAGAGTCACATCCGACATCAACCGTTAACATAAACGTAAGATGGGACTAGAGGGCTGCAACTATACATACCCTTAGCCCTAACATAAGCATAACGTAAGGTTGGGTCTAGAGGGATGCAACCATACATACCATGCTAGCTCTGGAAGCATAGCCTATACCTAAAAATAACTTGATCTGGGCATGATCATGAACATACATAATGCATGAGGACCCTTATAAAGAAACATGTTTTAACATGTAATGCAACATAACAAAGGCAAACTACTATACAAGCCACTTAAAGAGAGAGTGAGATCAGCTACTTATGTAACACCTCGAAAAATAATAATAATAATTACGTTCAATGACATTTTGTAAATAAGCCAAAAGGAGTTAGGGTTAAGGTTCAAAGTGCATCCTATATAAGGATAAGTTAGGTTCTAGCCCCCTCACTTTTATTTTGCCAAAAGAAAGAAGGAAAAAAAAAGGGAAAAAGGTCGATTCTTTTCCCTCTCTACCCATTCTCGATTTTCTTCCCCTCGCCCTCTCGATTTTTTTTCCTTTCCTTTGGCCACACTGTTCCAGCAACATTAACTCCAGAACACAGTAGTCCAGATCTGGTTGGTGTGTTCCGGATCGCTGGTAAGAAGTTTTGGTAAGTGTTCTCGTAATTTGGAGTCTTTTTTCACTGTTTTCTTCACAAACCAATTGATTTTTTTTCTCGATTTCTGGCAGTGGGAAGCTAAGGTCTGTGTGGAACCTCAGTTCTGGAAGGTAAGGTCATTGGTTGTACCTTTTTTTGGGTTTTGTTCGATATGGCCATTAATCCCTTTTTTTTCTCTTTTTTCGGCCAAAAAAGGTGATTTTTGAGTGCAACGAAAGGTGGAAAAGGACCCCAAGGACTAGATCTACACATTGGTGAAAACGGGACGTTGATCGGAGCAATGGAGAACCCTCACGCGCCGGAGAAAAACTCTGCCCGTAAGCGGCGCGTTAGAGGAAAAAATATATTAATGCATATATTATTAATATTTTTCACCGTTGGAAGGAAAATATTGGTTTTATGAAGGCTCGAACCCATGCCTTCTAGTTTAGCAAAGGAATTGTTGAACAATCTATGATGCTGAGCGCTTTTGGTAATATTTTATGACTATAAATATAAATAGTCGATCGGTTTCGGGTTTAGTCGGTTTGGGCAATGGAAAACCCGAAATCAACTAAATCTGATCGATTTTCTCTATACGAAAATCGAAACGGCCAACCCAAACCGATTACAAATCGAACCGACGTGGGTTTCAGTTGGTTTGGTCAGTTTAGTCAATTTTGGCGGGTTGAGCTTGCACCTGTACAAAGTGAGATGACACCATGGTGGGGTAAATGTAGTTGTTCACCCAGCATGATAAGTACAGTATATTGTCAACCATTGAATGATAGGTTTCGAAAGACTACATGTTGAGTTTGCATGAATATGTGTGTATCTGTCTGACCTCGTAGGTGGGGTTACTTACTAAGTATATTTTATATACTCAACCTATGTTAATAATCTTTTTTAGGTAATGAACGTACCATGCGTGGTGGTTGACGTGCGGGGTTACAAGGCTATGAAGTAGTTTTATGTCATGTTTCCCTTTCACCATTTGCTTTGTCTAAGTCTTTTTGAATGTCCAGAAATTTCATGCTCTTAGAATCTAGTTTCATGTTCTAAGTATTGTCTGAAGTTGTAGGGATCCCATCTTTTAAAATCTTTGAGACTATCGCTTTTCAAACTCTGTATTTTAAATCGATTTTTAAGAATTTAGTCTTTAATCGCTTATGCATGCATGTCGGTGCTAGGCTTAATTTAAGTCGGGTTGTTACAGTTGGTATCAGAGCCCAGTTGGGATTCTGTAGACTGCTTACATCGTAAGCATAAGGGTGTCATAGATAAATCTCCATGGCCAAGTCGTAACCACCTCGTCACCAGTAGGTACGTTAGTTGTTTGTCAAAAGTAATTGGCTAAGCATGTGGTTGTAACATTATTTACCTGGTAGTAACATTATTTACCTGGTAGTTAAAATGATTTCTGTTAAACATGATGTATAATATGTTGTACAGTTATGGTGAACTTTGTATGATTAATAACATATATCTGACTTAAGTTAGTAATTAGAAAATGCCACCTCGAGGACGTGGAGCTGGTAGCCATGGACGTGGACGTGGTAGAGGAAGGGGTCGAACGACTCCTCAACTAGAGAATCTACATCAAGAACAGTCAGTTGCTCAACTTGAGGCCCAGCCAAAAAATCCACCTCAAGCGCATCCCGTTGCTCATCAGGCGGCACAATCCCAGCCGATAGTGGCATCAGTGTTGCTAGATACGTTACAGACCCTAGTGAACACGATAGTGGTTAATGCAACTGATCGAGTGTTACCAAAATGGGGATGCGCGTCGATTTGGGCCCAGTATCTGAAAAACTTCAAGAAGTATGACCCCAAAATTTTTTATGGAGTGTCTGTGGATCCTACGGTTGTTGAGTTATGGTTATCCTCAACGGAAACCATATGTCGATATATGGACTGCCTGGACGACCAGAAGGTTTATTGCGCAACGTGTATGCTGAGAAGAAATGCTCTCTTATGGTGGGAGTCCGCGAAACGTTCGATTGATGTACGAGAAGGTTCAGTCACTTGGTTACAGTTCAAGCAAGCCTTTTTCTACTAGTACTATCCCGCCATTGAAAGGTATAGGAAGTAGGCAGAGTTCCTCAATTTGAAGAAAGAAGATCGCACCGTGGAAGAGTATGAACGTGAATTCACGAGGCTGATGAGGTTTGCTCATGAGTTAGTAGATATGAAGGCTAAGAAAGTAGAAAGGTTTATCATGGGTCTAAAGGACGAAATTCAAGGTTCTATTGCAGCTTACAGTCCAGTCGACTATGCTGCAGCTCTGAGGGTCGCTTCCCTGACCAACTAGCGACCGACGAAGGTGACCCCGGCTCCGACAGTACCAAATGCCCCTGCAGGACAGAAGAGGAAGTTTGAGCAGAGCCGGTCTACTTCACAGCCACATTTTATCTTACTAGGATGAATCAAAACGCAGGCCAGGGACAACAGAGCAATAGGCACTGAACCCTAGTCCAGCTAAGCCACTGTGCAGGAGTTGTGGCAAGAAGCACCACGGTCATTGCATGGCTGGGACGAGAGTATGCTTCGGGTGCAACAAAGAAGGGCACATTGTGCAAACTGTCGAGGAACAACAATACTGGTTCGGGATCAGCTGAAACCTCAAGCCAAGCTGACACACAGAAGGGTAAGGTGTTTGCAACCACACATGAACAGGCAACAAACGCTAATACGATGACAGGTACCTTACTCGTATTAGATTATTACGCATTTGTATTATTTGATTCTGGTTCTACCCTTTCGTTTATCTCTAGATCATTTGTAAATGAGACCAGGTTAGACTTAGAACCATTAGATCATGTAGTGTCAGTTTCCACTCCCGGAGGAGTAATTCTATTAGCTGGAGAGTCTGTAAAAGCTGGTAAGACTTTAGTGTCAGGGCATTTGTTAGATGTGACACTAATAGTTCTAGATATGTTTGATTTTGATGTAATATTTGGGATGAATTGGTTGTCTGCAAACCATGTCATCATTGACTGTTTCAAGAAAGAAGCAGTTTTTAACTCACCTGGAGAGGGCAAGCTTCAAGTTTCGAGGGTATCAACCTGGAAAAGTCCCCGAAGTGATCTCGACGCTGAAGGCAAGAGGGATGGTGCACCACAGTGTGCATTGCTGGCTGATCAAGACACTAGCAGTGCTGAGGTTTTAGTAACCTGAGTACCTATCGTGAAGGAATTTGCAGATGTGTTTCTTGATGATCTTCCAAGCTTACCACCAGCTCCGTGAGGTAGACTTCGGAATTGAATTGGTACCAAGGACGACGCCTATCTCCAAGGCTCCGTACAAGATGGCCCCAGAAGAATTGAAAGAACTCGACTCAGATCCAAGAGCTTTTGGATAAGGGATTTATACGCCCTAGTGTATCACCATGGGGGCACCAGTTCTGTTTGTGAAGACGAAGGACGGTTCAATGAGGCTGTGCATCGACTACCGAGAGCTGAATAAAGTGACGGTGAGAAACAAGTATCCTTTACCTCAAATAGATGATTTGTTTGATCAGTTGTAAGAGGCTACAGTTTTTTCCAAGATCGACTTGAGGTCGGGATATCACTAGTTGAGGATCAAAGAGGAAGATATTCCAAAGACGGCGTTAAGGTCTAGGTATGGATACTACGAATTCATTTTAATGTCTTTTGGCCTTAAAATTAAAATTCAACATAAAACTTTCTATAATATTTACGTACAATCTTGGGATGTTACATCTTTACTTTAAAAAAATTAAATAGCTGTCAAATTTTCAATGGTGATAAGTAGGCTGTAGCCAGATATTGTTTAGAAATGTGTTCAATCTCATTCTCATTCTTTTTTTTTTTTTTTCCTGTGTGAGACCAACTATTTTGTTTAGTTATTTTATAACTTTACCTTTTATAATCTCATTTACCTCACATTTCATCTTAACTTTTAGAATATTTTTGAAAAAATAATCCGCAGTTTTCTCTCCCCCCTGGGCATGCAAAATTATTATTATTTTTTATTATTTTTATAAGATCTCTACAATGGTATTCAAAAGTAAAAAAAGAAAAAAAAACAAAAAAAGAAAAAAAAAGAAAAAAAAATTGATATTTCCCTTTTTTCTTTTTCTAACCCACACTTTCTACATTTTCTTCTTTCTCTTTTCTTTAAACTCACGATTTTATCTGCTTATTTTTATGATCTTTGCAGTGATGTTCAATAAACTGGCATTTCACATTTGGGAATTGATTATTAAAAACAAAAAATTGAATCTCGGTACAATCTTGGATGGAACACCAGCCAAAACTGGTCGGAATCTAGCAGGCTTGCATAAATCCCGAGTGGATCTCGGGCTATTCCATGCATTTAAATAGGATAACAACATATATGACCATTTAAAATAGCCGACTTTAAAAATATGAGAATTTCTTTAAATTTTTTTGGTACGAAATTACCCTTCAATGAAGATTTTA
>JAOANK020000084.1:1554434-1583896 GCA_026257165.2 Telfairia occidentalis
CCTTGTATGCTTTCATTTTTCCTCCATCAAAGTTGGTTTCTTTTATATATATATATATATATATATATATATATAAAAAGAAACATAATAAATGATACTTCAGATCTGGTCAATTTAAATTCCCAATTAAAAAACCTTTAGGCAGTGTTACATTTAGAATCAATTGGAACAGGAATAAAATACTCAATCCTTTGTTTAGTTCGTTAAGAATTAATCCAATGTGCATTCCCTAGGGGGTTAAGATCTTCGTCTGTTTCCTTTCCCTTCTCCATATGCTAAATTAACCGTATCAAACAAAGAATATCAATATCATTTCATAATAAAATACAATTTTCCTATAATCCAGTTTGTGCAACTCCTTTAGCATTGTTTTAATCTCCTTCCGTCCACTCTATTGTATAGTTCGTTTATCAATGAAATAATTATCTATGACCTAAAAAAGTATGGAAATTTGTTTTTAGTGCCATGAACTTAAACATACAATAGAGGAAAACAAAGTCCTGAAGAAATCGCACGGCACTTGTTAGAATATAATAGCACCTTTTGCTTCAGGAGCACAATGTCATCTTCAGAATCTCTCAGTTGAGGAACGGTCATAATTCCCCTCTTTAGTTGATCCAACTCTTCCTTTAAACATCGAATCTCATTCTGATATTTCTTGATAAGCGATTTCTCATCAATAATCTGCAGGTTTGAGGAATCAGCTACATTTTTTCCCAAATTAATCAGCTGGTTTAACAATCAAACATGAATTTAGAAATAAAAAAGTTTTCAATTAAATAAAAATCCTGCCTTGTTTTGTGCTGCTTGAATTTCAATGTGTTTTGCACGATGTGCAAATTTCAATGTATTATGTGTCTCTTCCGAACTACTTGATGCTGGAGTAACTGTGCATATAAGCTGCAAATACAAACACAGATGAATTAACAAACTATGATATATTCTTTCGCTAATAAAATCTGGAAACATTTTTGAATATTTTTTAAATAATAGAATTATTCATTCAGATGGTAAGATAAAAAAATCCTTACGGACACGCGCCCATGACCACTAAGTGAAGACTGAAGTAGTCTGGTAAGTTTAGAGTCTCTGTATGGTATATGATTGGCCCTTCCATCTGTTAGCTTTGATATTACCTGACGCCAGAAATCACCATCAACCAAGTTATGTCCTTTGCAACAAATGACAAATCATCAATAGAGGTAACGTTCATTAAATCCAACATGACAATTGACAACCACAACCAGAGCTGTGAGGGAGTACTAATGGTGGGTACAATTGACTAATATTATTAAATATAGTGCTCATAAGAAAATTAATGAGAAATTACTAAACCAACTTTCCACCTTGGTAAGTTTTTTATGGACTTCCTCCACTGTAGAGGATAAAAATACGTACATGGAAGACTAATCTTAAGAAAAAATATTTAACAATAGTTTCTTCCTCGAGTAAATAAGGTACTCAAAAAATGTTTAGAAAAAGGTAAATGAGATCCCCATGGCATTACAAGATCTGCTGATTCCCCGATAGCCTCCCTTAGTTCTAATAAGTTGAGGTTTTCCTTCTTTTATTGATATTTGATAGGGATTCTAGCAGACAGGTAAAACTTGGTAAAAGATTGAAACTGGAGTGACTTTCTTGCACCATATCTGCAAGCAATATTAATCCTCTCAGCCCCAAATTCCAGCAAAGAAATCTGATTTGTTGGTGCTCGAGAAGTCCAAATGCGTCTACAGGTTTCCAGATCCATAATCTGCATTTCGTTTGAGAAGAAAGAAAAGGAGTTGCAAAAGAAGTTACCAGAACTATCGAAAACCGAATTCTGAAAATCTGATACCAAATGTCATGGTCATACATTTTTCAACTATGCGCCACCATAATCTTGACTCAATCATGGCCAACCTTGAGGAAAGCTGTTGGTTGTGTGTAATTTAGGATTTAATTAATTGTAAATATTTATTTGTTATAATTTCCTTTTGTGTAGGATATTCTTGTTTCCTTATTTTGTAATAGGTTTCACTTACACATATAAGTGAACTCTTTTCACTCATGATAGATGAATAAAATATTTATTCCCTCAAATTAACATGGTATCAAAGCAAAAACCCTAACCCTAAAAATAACCCATTGCAGCAGCCGCCCACTTCGCACCGCTCCATTTGCCGCCATCGCCGTCGTCCTTCACGACGTTCGTGGGTTTCGTGGGTTCCGTGTTCCGCCGCAGTAGGCCACCGTGTTCGTTGCCGCTCGCGTTCACGTCTCTACTACTCGTGGGTCGCCGCCGCACTCCACCCTCCGCGTTCACGTTTCTACTACTCATGGGTTGCATTCACGTCTCCACTCGTGTTCGCCCCTGCGTCGTACGTAGCCACCCTCCGCCGCACTCTACCGCTACTCACGCTTGAAGTGCACTGTCGAACCCTGCGTTGAACGTCGACTCTGTTTCACCGCCGTCTGTGTTGTTCGCAGACGTCTGTACTGTTCGCTGCCGGAGTTCGCCAGAGTTCTTCTATTTTTCAGGGGTTCGAGATTACTACCGTAGGAGATTTACATTCTGCCCACATTTTCTTGGTAAATGATGGTTGATTCAAAAATAGATAAGTCATCTAATGCCAAAGTCTCAGACATTCGATTAAGCCCTAACAGTTGTCCTGTCCAAATTATTACAATCCAACTAAATGGAGACAATTTTCTTCGTTGGTCTCAAAGTGTTCGGATGTTTATTCGTGGACAAGGAAAGATGGGTTATCTTACTGGGGAGAAAGAAGCACCCCTGCCGAAAATCCGGCATTCGCTACATGGGATTCTGAAAATTTCATGGTAATGACGTGGCTAGTTAATTCCATGGAAGAAGAAATTGGTGCTAATTACATGTGTTACTTCACTGCCAAGGAATTATGGGATAGCGTAATGAGATGTATTCTGGCTTAGGTAATCAGTCACAGGTTTTTGAACTGAATCTGAGATTAGGAGAAATTCGACAAGGAACTTATTCGATTAAAAAATATTTTTATTCGTTAAAGAGAATTTGGCAAGATTTGGATCGCTTTGACAACTACGAATGGAATTGTTCGGCTGACCTGAAGCATTGTCAAAAAATAGTTAATGATAGTAGAATCTATAAATTTCTTTTTTATCTTAATGTTGAGTTCGATGAAGTCAGCAGTAGGATCCTTGGTAGAAACCCTTTTCCAATACTTGGTGAAGTTTTCAGTGAAGTGCGACGGGAAGAGAGTCGTCGTAATGTCATGCTTGGTAAGAAAAGTACGCCTTCTAATATTGAAGGGTCAACTTTGATGATTGAAGCAAGTGCTAATAAGGTGTCTAAGTACCCAAGCAAAGGCAATGAGGGATCTCGTATTTGGTGCGATTATTGTAATAAGTCTCGTCACACACGTGAGACATGTTGGAAGATCCATGGAAACCACACTAATTGGAAGGGGAATAAAATTGGCACGAAGAATGGCAATGGAACTCAAGGAACTTCCAGTGTACATACAGTGGACTCTCATCAGTTGAATAAAGAGCAAGTGGATCAATTTCTAAAACTGCTAAAGACTAGATCATCATCTGGTAATCCTAGTGTTTCCTTGGCACAATCAGGTAATTATCCTAATGCTCTTTCGTGTCTTCACTCATCTCCATGGATTATTGATTCTGGAGATTCTGACCATATGACTAATTCTTCTACATTATTTTAGTCTTATTCTCCTACTTATTGCAATGACAAAATTAGAATTGTTGATGGTAGTTTCTCCTCCATTGCCGGAATAGAAACTATTCCATTAATAGATACTATTACATTACGATATGTACTCCATGTTCCTAAATTAGGCTACAATTTTTTTTTCTATTAGTAAAATTTCTCGAGATTCTAATTTCTGTGTTATCTTTTTTGACACTCATTGTATCTTTCAAGATCAGGACTTGGGGAGGACGATTGGGTGTGCTAGGATGTTTCATGGTCTCTACTACTTTGATGAACAACCAGCTAGTGATAAAAAAGCTCAAGGCTTTAGTAGTGTTAGTTCTCTTCCTGTTGGTGAGAAAATTATGCTTTGGCATCTTAGGCTAGGACATCCCAGTTTCTTTTATCTGAAATTTTTGTTTCCAAACTTGTTTCAAGGTGTTGATTGTTCAAATTTTAATTGTGAAAGCTGCATTTTAGCAAAACATCATCGTTCTACTTTTCGTATGACATCTTATAAGGCCTCTAAACCTTTTTATTTAACCCATAGTGATGTTTGAGGACCTTCTAAAATCCCTACTCATAGTGGAAAACGTCGGTTTGTCACATTCATGGATAAGAAGTCTATTTATCTTGGGTCACACACGTTTATCTTGGGTCTATTTACTAAATAAGAAATCTGAGGTAAAAGATCTCTTTATACAATTTTGCAATATGGTTACAATCCAATTTCAAACTAACATCAGCATTTTACACTCTGATAATGGGACTGAATATTTCAACGAATACTTGATAGAGTTTTTGAAAGATAAAGGCATTGTTCATCAATCTTGTAGTGAGACCCCTCAACAAAATGGTATTGCTGAAAGAAACAATAGGCACTTACTCGAAGTTTTTGGTGCTATTATGTTTCGATGCATGTTCCTCAATATTTGTGGGGGGAGGTAGTTCTCATGGCTGCTTATCTTATTAATCGCATGCCTTCTAAAGTTTTAAAATTTAAAACTCACTTGAATTTACTTAAATTAACATTTCCTACCGTTCGTCTTTACTCTGATTTACCTATAAAAATTTTCGGGTGCACTACTTATGTTTACATTTCCACTTCTCTGCACTCCAAACTTGATAGAAAAGCTGTCAAATGCATTTTCTTGGGTTATGCCTAAACTCAAAAGGATTATAAATGTTTTGATCCCCAAACCAAAAAAACCTATGTGAGTATGAATGTGTTGTTTTTGGAACATCAACCATTCTTTACCCAAAATTCTCTTCAGGGGGAGAAATCCAATCTAGAATATAATTTTTGGGATACTTCACATTCGCTTCCTAATATCATTTATCCTAATTTTTCTAGTTCCTCGATGTCAAGTGTAGATAATTCTCATTCAGGGAGAGAAACACTACAAAAAGATTCTAACAATGAAAATCTTGAGCATCAGGTTTATACTAGAAGGCGATGTAATCAAATGAATGAAGATCATAGAGTTGACATGCCACCTAATCAGTCTACCTCGAGGAACGACACTGAAAATTCTGGTAATCAATCATCTATCTTTGTTTCATCATCCACTCAAAATACTCCATCTAGTACATCTGATCTTGATATTCTTATAGCACTTAGGAAAGGTATCAGAAATTGCACTAAATACTGTATTCCAAATAACCTCTCATACCAACAATTGTCAGAAAATCATAGAGCATTCACTTCCAGGATAAATAACCTGCTCATTCCAAGGAACATACTAGATGCCCTAAATGATTGTAATTGGAAATTAGCAGTTATGGAGGGGATGAATGCTCTTGAACAAAATCATACGTGGGATGCAAATGAGTGTTCACAATAAAGTGCAGTGCAGATAAAAGTATTGAGAGATATAAAGCTAGATTGGTTGCGAAAGGTTTTACTCAAACCTATGGGGTTGATTATGAAGAAACATTTGCCCATGTTGCTAAAATTAACTCTATAAGAGTTCTCTTATCTGTTGCCGTTAATTTAGAGTGGCAGCTCTACCAACTTGATGTTAAAAATACTTTTCTCAACGGATACCTAGAAGAAGAGGTATTTATGAATTTACCATCAGGTTTTGAAATGAACTTTGGAAACAGTAAAGTGTGTAGACTGAATAAATCTCTTTATGGTCTAAAACAGTCTCCTAGAGCATGGTTTAAACGGTTTGAAGAAACAGTTACAAGTTATGGATTTTTTCAAAGTCAGGCAGATCACACCATCTTCTACAAACATAGTAAAGATGGAAAACTTGCTATTTTGATTTATATGTTGATGATATTATCCTCACAGGTGATGATGAAGATGGACTAGGTACTTAGAAAAAAAAGCTTACGAGTGATTTCCAAATTAAGGATTTGGGAACTTTGAAATATTTCCTAGGAATAGAATTTGCTAGATCAAAAAACAGGATTGTTGTTAATCAAAGGAAATATATTGTTGACTTACTTGAAGAGATAGGTCTACTTGGTTGCAGGGTAGCTAAAACTCCTATCGAACCAACTTTGAAGTTGCAAGCTGCAAATGAGAACAAAATTAAAGATAAGGAGAAATATCAGAGACTTGTTGGTGGACTTATTTACTTGTCCCACACACGCCCAGACATTGTTTTTGCAGTAAGCATGGTAAGTCAATTCATGCATTCTCCTGGAACAACTCATTTTGAAGCTGTCTACAGGATTCTAAGGTATTTGAAAGGAACTCCAAGAAAAGGTATAATGTTCTGAAAACACAATCACCTACATGTTGAAGTCTATACTGATGCTGATTCGGCAAGTAGTAATGTAGATAAACGATCTACATCTGGATATTGTGCTTTTGTTGGGGCAGTCTAGTTACCTGGAGAACTAAAAAACAAAATGTTGTAGCAAGAAGTAGTGGTGAAGCAGAATTCAGGGCTTCAACCCATGGTATTTGTAAAGGTATTGGATCAAAAGACTTCTTGAAGAGTTGTAGTTCTTTTATAAGATACCTATACGTATTTATTGTGATAACAAGGCGACTATTTCCATAGCTCACAATCCAATGTTACATGATAGGACAAAACATATTGAGGTTGACAAACACTTCATTAAAGATAAATTAACTCAGAAGTAATATGTACTCCTTATCTTCCGACGACAAAACTAATTGCTGATGTGTTGACTAAAGGACTTCCAAAAGGATAGTTTGACAAGTTAATTGACAAGCTGGCAATGGAAGATATTTTCAAACTAACTTGAGGGGGATGTTGGCGGTGTAATTTAGGATTTAATTAATTGTTAATATTTATTTGTTGTAATTTCCTTTTGTGTAGGACATTCTTGTTTCCTTATTTTGTAATCGGTTTCACTAATACATATAAGTGACCTCTTTTCACTCTTGATAGATGAATAAAATAATTATTCCCTCAAATTGACAAAAGCTCTAGTCCCAATATTCTTTTCACGGCTTTGTAGCTTCATCAAACCTTAGGCGAGGTTCTTTCGTCCTCAATCGAGCTTCACTATGCATGAGTAACTTTGTCTGTATCGGCAATGCATGTTGCCCATACATGCATTTTAACTCATATCGACTCGAGCTGACTCAGCTCCACTCTAGGCTCAGTTCCATGGCTCAATGATGCAAGCAAAGTCCCTACTTGCAATTTGCAAAGCAAGTTGGTTCTTATGATCACATCACTCAACCTGGCCTCTACATTAGGCCAAGGTCCAATAGACTCGATGTCACATCTCTATTCCAACATCTTCGTTCTCAACAACACGATTGTCCCACTTCTACATTGATATGGAACTTCACCAAGATAAGTTTGGACCCTTTGTTGGGTCAAAATAGGCTTATAACCCTAGCAGATGATTACAGCACTTACCATGTCCTATTGGCCATTATAATGCTTACCAAACTCTACCCGGTGATTCCATTGCCCGAAATCTCTCGGGCCATTATCATGCTTAGCAGGCTCTATCAAGCAAGTAGTATGTCGATGGAGTATTATTGAACCCCACGGATGCTTTACGGTGCCGCCTCGAGCATTGGCTATCATCGAACTTTGTGGCTAACTTGAACATGCTTACCAGAAATGCCCATGGGTTAGTCGTTCCAATCAAGACCTTACAGATATCCATCCATCTAAACACTATTGTGTCATGACGACTCTCGCGCCCGTGTCAACTCATTTCTACATGTTGTGCCATAGCTCGACCCTATGTCTAAACCTTTGACCCATGGGATGAGGCCCAATACTGGCACATCCGTGCTACCCGACATTATCCTTGAGATTCTCATTCTCAAAGGAAGATGCAAGACACTAGTCTTGCAATGCTCACTCATGCTATACAAGGAATAAAAAATCGGAAAAAATTGCTGCAAATTTCGGGGATTTATCAAATATTGGGGGGTCCCGATATATTGTAAAAAATCGAAATATCTTCGATTTTAATATATTACTAATATATCGCTAATAAAGTATAGAAGCAACCCTTTAGCTAGACGCTTATCGCGCGCCCCTGGTATGCATGAGGGCGCCCGTTTAAACCTTGAAATTTTACTTTCCGTGTTTCTTTTCTATTTTATTTTCAAAATCAGTTTTTTTCTTTTTCTTTTTTTTTGTATTTTGTTTTTTTATTTTTTTTATTTTTTGTTCTACCAATTATTTACCATTTTATTTCTACATTTTTTAATCTTTTGAATGAAAAATTAAGATTGATTTGATATTTCATATATTATATTTTCAAAAATTTTCAAATTTTCAAATTTAAAAATATTGTAAAAAAAAAAATCTGACATCTCCTTAAAATTTCTATAAATTCTATCATTTCTCTAAATTCTAACACACTATCACAACACTTTCATTCTTAAGGTTCAAATTTTTTATCTTTGCTCTTATTTCGAACTTTTTTTGTATGTTGTTGCTCCACCCATCCTACTAGTTTATTTATTTAAATCAACTAATTACTATTATTTTAATTTTTCAAACAATTACTTTTAATTTTGTTATAAATATTGTATTTAATTTTCAAAGTTTCATTTATTCTCTATTATTTTTCTCCTATTCTTTTTAATTCTTTAATTTAACTTTAATTCTTTTTAATTCATTAAGTATTATTTATGCTCCAAGTATAATTTTTTCTCTATTCTTTTTTCTTTTTTAATTCTTTATTTTATTTTTAGTTTTTAAATTTTTATCTTATAAATTATTATTAAATTACTTGTTATTATCATATTAATTATATTCATGTTGTTCTAATACACTAATACAACTTTTTATCAATAAATTATTTAAGCTCGTATTTATTTTTCAGCGTCCAATAGTATCTATTATTGTAATAATGCATATATTTGACTTCTAATTATTGATATATATACTTAAAGTAGTGGTTTATAACTTAAATAAGTTTGTTTTGAAGTTTCACAATATTTTTATAAATTTCCGTGATTTCCGTAATTTTTCCCAAAATATCTGTCGATATTCAAATATCTGTCGATATATCTGTAAATCTGAGTTATCGATATCGATATTTTAATCTTTGATACTATAACACACACATGTGAGCATGGGGTGGCTCAC
Source organism: Telfairia occidentalis (assembly GCA_026257165.2). NCBI lineage: Eukaryota > Viridiplantae > Streptophyta > Magnoliopsida > Cucurbitales > Cucurbitaceae > Telfairia > Telfairia occidentalis. The sequence goes on from JAOANK020000084.1 coordinate 1,563,675, forward strand.
TTAGGCCATGAGACCTAGGGGTGGTGGAGAGCCAACATCCTGCCCCCTCTAATAGTACATTCTAAGACATATTTGGTATGTCACCAATGAACGTCATAAAGGGCAAGATGTCACTCGACAACGTGAGTACATATCTAAACTCAGATTGACATGAAATCTAGCATGCTTACATATCTCACCCATATGTATATAACTTAAGGTTGGCAGTGAGGCAAGACGGAGCCAGGGATGCATTCTCCATCTTCAACCCCGTCCTTGTAATTTGGAAGAGGGAACGAGGGCGGAGATTCCCCTTCGGGGTTGCATTCCCTGTCGGAATTCAGCATCCCCGTTTTGTAATTTTGTTTTAAATAATATATTGGATTGGGCTTAAGTTATAATTATTTATATTAGACAAAAAAAAAATTCATTTGTACTCATAAACTTCAATTTATACTCTAAACTTCTAATTTCTTCAAACTGCACCTTAAACTTAAATAAGTGTTGCAATTTTGACTTTAAACTTAAAAAAGTACTGCAATTTTTAATAAATTTTCATTTGAGAGATCAAAAAATGTATTCTTATATGCATTTAATGAATTATAAAACATAGGTATGATATAAAATTGATAGGATTTTAAAAAAGACAATAGAGCAAAATTTTTGTTGAATATTTTTAGCTTTGGCAAAATATCATAAATTATTCAATGGTTAAGTTGTGCATTAATCAAACTAAATTTTGTATCATACTTGATTTTAGTAAATTAGGGAGTATACGAAGATTTTTAAATCTCTTTTTGTTGAAATTAGTGGGTGAATTAGCAAAGAATGAATAGAGAGTTAAAATTGCAACATTATCTAAATCTAGGGTCCAATTTAATGAAATTGAAAGTTTTTTAGGTGAAAATTGATACAATTTGAGTTTAGGAGTAAACATTGATTTTTTTCCTTTATATTATCATATAAAAATTAATATTATATATAAATATATATAATTAATATTTAAATCACATTATGTTAATAAATTAATTATTATTATTTATAAATTATTTATTAAAAAAAGGCAGGGTGGGGATGGGAACAAGGTGGGGACACCCCTCCCATCCCCGATCGGGGACCCTATTAAGCCCCCAATTCGACCCCATCCTTGATCAAATTGGGGATTCCTCAACCCAATTATTGGGATGTTGAGATTGCGCAACAAAGCTTTTCTAGTTAAATTGTTGTGGCAATTCTTCATGGAGATTGACACTTTGTGGCATAGGATTGAGATAAGAACGGGAAATATTATTTATGATCAAGTACGTTTTACATAATGTCAAAGGAAGATTTCAAGAGCTTCCTCAATTGTACTCTCTCTCGTATAAGAAGTTTCATTATGTGGCTTCTATCTTGCCCTCTTCTGATCCTTCCCCTTCAATTTTCTTAGGATTTCGTCGTCCCCTCCTTGATAAAAACACGTCAGATGTGGTTGCTCATTTGTTTGTCCTTCAAGACACGTCAGATGTGGTTGCTCATTTGTTTGTCCTTCATGACCAGGTCGTGATTCCTAAGAGGAGGGCCTTAGGTTTTGGACCCCTAATCCTTCAGGGAGCTTTTCTTGTCATTATTTCATCCACCTTCTTTCCTCCCCTCTTCCGTCGCATATTGTCTATGCTATCTCCTCCCTTTGGAAAGTTAATATTTCCAAAAAGGTCAAATTTTTCGCAACGTAGGTTTTACATGAGAAAATTAACAGCTTGGACCATATCCAAGATATTCTTCCTTTGTATTGCTATCACAATGTTGTCCCCTTTGTAGGAAGTAAGACGGAATGGGGTGCCAGTTCGCTGAGGACCTTTGCAGCCGTTGGTTGAGAGCAATTGGATGTAGAACGACACGAAGCAGAGCATATGGGTCAATGATTGAGGAGGCGCTCTTGAGTTTGCCATAAAGGGAGAAGGGCAGAGTTTTGTGGTAGGCTTTTTTCCTCACTATGTTGTGGGGTATTTGGCTTCAGAGGAACAATAGGATCTAGGATGTTTAAATGGATGGAGAGGTCTTGTAAGGAGTTTTTGGAGGTTGTTAGGTTTAATGCCTGCATATATTTTTGTATAGTTAGTTTTTGGACTCTCTTTTGGCGGGCTTGTTTTTGCATGCCTAAGTAATTCTTTCATTTTCTCAATGAAAGTTCGATTTCTTACTAAAACAAAATTGAAATACATATCGATCATTTTACCCAATATCTTTTGCCTTTTCCCGCTTTGGCATCAAGGGAGCTCCAATCAACAAAGTCCTCAACTTTTCCTAGATCAAACTTCAAGATAGTCCCGCTCTTTGCTCCTTCTTCCCTCGTCTTCAACTCCATTAGCTATAAGTATGATGGTCTTCAATACCTTGACTGACTCTATTCCTTGAAATGATGTGATTGCACAAAGAATACTAAAAGAACTTCGTCCTTAGAGCTTTAGAAAAAGTATCATATCTTCCTTACCTTTTCTAATCCTTGACTTTATCATCTTCCTTAATTCTTATCCAGAGATAAGTTTCGGTCTAAAAATCTTAAAGTCATTCGAGAATCAGGGTTAGAGATAACATACTTTGTTGAAAGAAAATCATGAGAAAGACAGAGGACAGGAAAAAATCGATGCAATGAGGAGCTATCCATTAATTTAGTTTGAATCAAGACTTTGAGTGGGTGGGTGGGTGGGTGTTGGGGGGTTGGCGCTTCCATAAGATAAAAAAAGCCGAACTTGGGCCACAAGGGCGATAAAATTTGTTTTTGGAAAGATCACTGGATAGGGGCGGTTGTTCTAACCTATCCTAGACTTTATAGAGTGGCAAACTCTAATGGGCTTTCAATTCAGCAGTGTTGGGTAGAGGAAATGATGTAACAAAACAGAGTGATGTCTTTATTCAATTGTCAGAAGTGTCTTTAGAATATACTGGCTTCCTTTTTATATAAGCCTGGAGGGTAACAACCTACATTAACTGCTGTAAAACAGCTTATTACTAAGGGGACTAGACTTCTATTTAGACCAATGACTATTACAAGAGTTAAAAGCATAATTTCCTAAAATACCCCTACATCAGGAAACCAAGGGCCGGAACTTGAAACTTAGAAGGCATCTTACTGATTCAGAAGTTTATGATTGGGGCCATCTGGTTGTTCTCCTCGATAGCTGCAATCTCTCTCTTTAAGAGGACACCAAAGGTTTAACAAGAAAGGCCAATGTCTGTTAAATCTGCCACTATGAATCTATCAGCAAGCAATGACTACTAGGTGTTCCCAGCCATTTCTAAGTGCCTGTGGAAGTCCAACGAAAGTCAAGATTTTCTTATTGATCCTCTGCCTGATCCCAATCATAAGAACACAACACAAAATATATTGCAATATCAATGAGAAATTACAATCAAACAATAGTCTTTCGAGAGGGCTATCTTTCTCCCACAATCCAGTCCATTATGGGCTTATTTACCAAATATGACCCCCTTCTAAACTCTCTATCTCCCTCTATTTATAGCCAAACCACTTCTAACTAATTACCATTATGCCCCTCCTAATATTTTACTAATATTCCTAATATATTCCTACTAATATTTCTAATATAACCCTATTAGTACTGTCAGTCTCACATTACCCCACCCTTCAAACACACCTTGTCCTCAAGGTGTGTGTTGTTTTGTATAGCAACCATTACCGACACTAAACAAAATATCAAACTCAAAACCCAACCTACATTAACAGTAGATGCAAACCCAAACCCGAATACAATACATATTCTCTAATGGTAGTGCAATAAAAATACACCACCCGAAAAGTCAAGCAAAAGAAATCAGCATTCTAGTTTTATTGTTCCCATTCAGTCATGCTCAGATCTCAGCTTTTTCTCTACGTTGTCAACTGCTGCACCCAACTCTGAAATTTTCTAAATTCCATCGTAGCCACCAAGTAGAAATGGAAGCTATCGAGTTGTTGACTTTGAGTAAAATTGTTGAAGAGAGCATGGAACGTTGTTCGCTCTGAACAAGCCTGTAACCTTCCCTGTCCCTAAACTTTCATTGTGGGCTTCCTCAATTTTTGGCCTATTTTCTGGAGCTGCTTCCAAAATTTCATCATCCCCCTCCAAGTGCATACTAACAACAAATTAACATAAGCTTTAGACGGGATGAAGCTCGGAGTGCACACTAATATGGCGTTATGTAAACAATTGTTGATACTCACACGCCTAAGAAGCACAGACACTTCAAAATAGGAGGCGTGTCCGTGTCAGACACAGATACGTCCAGACACGCATCGGACACGTGTCCAACACGTGAATCTGTGTGTCCTATTTTTTATTTATTTTATTTTTTAACACTTTATGGACACACCACAAACACGTTTAAGAATTTTTTTAAACAAAAATATAGATAACAAACAACCCATGAACACTTCTCGGACACTCTATTGTGTTGTAGACTTTGTTTTGTAGGTTACATTTGTTCGATAATATGTTTTGTAGTTGTATTATAGTCAAAACACTTGATATTTTATACTTTTTTTTAGTGAGATGGATTTCATTTTCTAGTTAATATTTTACCTATTATGAAGTAATAAATAGATGCATATAAACACATATATCTAAAAGAAAAAAAAATAGTGTATCCCCAACGTGTCTACATCCTACTTTTTAGAAATTGGCATATCGTCGTGTTGTATCGTATTTGAGTCCATGTCCGTGCTTCTTAGCTCACAGCCCTTTCGGCCTTATTTCTCTCCCCTTACCCAAGCCCCATCTATGTTGTGCAGCCTAAAAGCATTTGCTGGCCCAGCCATAAATAGTACCATGTTGTTCTTACTCTTCCTTAAAAACAGAATAAGATGTACATTATTTTTACCAAACTGGGCCTCTTTGAGTTGGTTTGGCGTTGGTCCTAGCCCAAGACCAAAAGGTTTATTTCTTTGAGAAAACTCCACACAATGCAACCCTAATCTCTTAACTTCCTTTCTCCCCTACGTCTTACCTCCCATCGCTGCCAACTCACATTCTGCAACTGTTTCCTTCCTTCTTTGTCTGCCAGCCACCTCGCAAAATGTAACCCTAATCTCTTAACTTCCTTTCTCTCCTACGTCTTACCTCCCCATCGCTGCCAACTCACATTCTTCCACCATTTCCTTCCTTGCTTCTTTGTCCGCCAGCCACCTTCCAATTTCTTCAAATACGAAGCAAAAGTCCTGTTCTCCTTTTCATATATTCAATGAAAAGTTGTTTCTTGTTTCAAAAAGTAACAAAAGAATAATCAATGGGAAACACTTAGCAAAAAAAATTGTGGGATCCTATCAAGCTTCAGTCTTCTTCTTGGTGTTTTCTTTCAAAAAAATGTAATTATGATCTGTTACACATTTTAGCCAAGTGGAGAGCTTTTTTGCAATCCCTTGGCTCTTTGGGAATATCTCATCTCTTTTTTTTGTAGATGACTCTTTGATGGAATACAATTCTTTGTTTCTTATAAAAAAATATAGAATTTGGACCTTACTGATTTTTCTTACCTAAAAAACATGAGTTGTAAAGTTTCAAATAGCAGTTGGAAGATTAGAACTGAAATAAGTATATAGTTAGAGATATGAGAGAATTTGATACAAACAAAAGGCAGTAAGATACAAAAAATAATGTATGAGGGGCCTCACTGTTCCAAGAGTTAGCAGGCTTTTATTAATATATGATCCCTCTTTTCGCCTTATACCAGTAGTTTCAGCTTTTGAGCTCTCAGAACCTGCCAGATCGATGAGGTTCTGCAGGTATAAGTAAAATGTAGGAAAAGTTACAAAAAATTTGCAGACAATTGATATACACTACAATATAATCACGTAAATGGTTATCGTAAATTAAATATTGAGACAGGTAGTGCCCTATTACCAGTTGAGACAGGTTTACAGCTTCTCCCTCACTGTTTTCACCACATGGACTGCTCTCTATAGTCTGTTCACAACATTGTAAATACTATTTCAACAATAAATCAACGATTGTCTCCTATTCTTGTTAAAAGGGAAAAAAAGCCTCCTATTCAAACAAATAAATAAATAAATAATAAACGTTAAAAGTTAATAAAGAAAATCAATTCAAAATAATTTGGCATCATACGCCAAAACAATCAGAAAAGACCAAGAGGATCTTACCAACACACATCACAAAGTAATGCCCAAAAAATTAACTAAACTAAACCAAATTCCAGATCCATTAACCATATCAATGAGGTGTCGTGATTACAACATGAACAAGGAAAGGCAGAGTAACTCAAAACCAAGGTTCAATCAATGATATTTATTTTACCTACAATCTAGATAAATTATGTTATTCAGATTAAAAAATGTTAAATTATAGAAATTGAGATAAAATTTATCGAAGTATCAATAATCCCAAATACTTGAATTTTTAGGTTGGTTAATATATTTATTGATATTAATTATCAACAACTTCCCTTACTTTTTTTTTTTTTTTGGATAAGAAACAATTTCATTGATGTAAATGAAATTACAAAAGATGGGTATATCCAATTACAAAAAGAACGGCCAGTTGCTAATAAGCATGGATAAGTTGTAATTACAAAAAGGTTGGCATCTTTTACACCAAGATAAAGCCAAAAAGGTGATGAGGTCGCTAATGCTGTCCATGTTGCGAGTTTTACCTTGAAAGAGGCAATAATTGCGCTCGTTCCAAATAACCCAGATGAAGGCACGATTGAGGTTCATCCATAGCAATTCCTTTTGCTTGGTGAAGGGGTGTTGTGTAAAGATCATGGAGAGCCAATTCAGAGCTGATTCAAGGGTTGAGAGGGACCAATTGAAGACTTTCAAAAGGGGGTGCCATATCTGAAGGGTGTAAGTGCAATGAACAAAAGGATGGTTGGCAGATTCGTTGTTTTTGTTACAGAGGCAGCACCAATCTGGGCAGAGATTAATCTAGGGAAACCGTTTTTGAAGTCTATCGTGGGTGTTGATACATTGATGCGAGATCTCCCATATGAGGAATTTGTTTTTTTTGGGGTAGGAGCCAGCCCAAATAGTTCGGTAAAGGCTGTCATTTGAGTGTGAAGGTGCTGGACAGTGGACAAAAATGTTGGTACAGGGATTTTGTCGTGAAAAGCCCACTCTTTTCCAAATTCCATGTAATTTGATCTAGCCTATTGGACAAATGTGTAGATGAAATTACATTTAATAAAGAGGCTCATTCATTTGTTTCTTCATCATTCAGATTTCTGCAAAAATTCGGTAACCATGCTTGATTTGCCTCGTTCCATAGATCAACAACTTCCCTTACATTTAGACTCACATTTTTATTTAACAGAGAAAAATACATGAACCATTATCGTCATATTAATTATCAACTATCCCTTACATCTCTACACCAAGCCTAAGCTCTAGTTCATAGAGTATTTACTTTTAAGCTAAAAGAAAGGGTTCAACATGTGACCCTGGTATATTGTTTCTGAAAGAAGAACATTTAATGAAAGAACAAAAGGAAGCCACCAAAATAATGGTGAAGCCAGTACGAGGGCAACAAAAAGTGGAAATACAAAATGAAAATAATTACAAAAGATATATGAGAAACTGTGGTATTCATATATCAACCTATAAGCTCTTGACCAATTAGGCTGCCCGCTTGGGAACATATAAATGACCCATTAATCTTTATTCATTAGAAATAGGAAGTACAAAATAAAGTACAGATTTGACTAGTCTCTAGATTTGCAACCAAGCAAAACACATTCAAGTATTTATCATTGGCTAGAATTTCTGAGCATCGCTCCATGCCTAAAAAGGAGGCTAGACATATTCAAAAGCATTACTATTCTTTCAGCCTCTTTGACAAAATATGATGATTTAAAGCATATATAGAGAAATCATGATAGAAAATAAGGCATAAACCAAAAATTTGATATTCCAAAAATGGCATGTAGTGAAAATTCTAACATATAGTCATTTTAAACTTGATATTCTCGAATATGCCTAAGTATTGTTCAATAACAAGAAAGTACTTCAATTCTCGGATAAAACAAGTACTGACATACAAATGGTGTATAACAGCATAAGAATCTAGAAATGAGAAAGAAAACTGGGAGGCCAATAGAAAAAACAAGTAATCCAGGTTCCAACATAAGACTCAAGAGTTTAAATTAAAGGCAGGGCTAATCCAAAATGACTTGTGATTGATGCCCACAAGGAAGCCAAGAGGGAAAACTCTTGGTCCTCTATTCCTCTTTTAGGTATCAATGAATGTTTGGTTCTTCTGCAAGGTGGCTCAGTTAGAATATTTCTCAGTGAAATGGATAATAAAACTGCATGTTGACCTAGGTATTCTTGTAGAAAGGTGTTCGTGGTATCAAATTTTGAGACAAGCTATGAATGAAGTGAGCAAATATATCGTATACCTTTCATCTCTTTTTCCACTAAAAAGAATTTGAAATATCACTTCACTCCATCAAAAGAGTAAACATCTCAAGGAAAGAGGTCCTGCCTCCTGCCCAATGGAAAACTCCTTTACCTAGAGACCATAACTACCAACTAATAAAAAGCCTTCAGCGATGAAGAATAAAAAAGAAATAGGGCAAGTTTCTAAACAGGAATAATATTCACTAATAATATACCAAGCAATAATAAGGGAGTGTGGCAAAATCAGGTCTAAATTTATCAAAATAAAAGTTGGTGAAGAATGACGCTTGAATAGCCAACCAGAAAAGAGACTAAAATCAATCAACACTCCGACATGCTTCCATCCAAAAAAGAAATGCTTCCATTAAGATAAAGATTTACCAAAGTAAATATTGTATGGCTTCTGCTGCTTAACAAATTGAAATTTGTAGATCCAACATGTCTGTGTTCTGTTGGCAACAAATTAAAATTTTATCACAAAGTGAAACTACCATAAATATAATATTACCATAATAAAAAAGAGGTGCAAAAATACAACATCTATTCAAGAAAAAATAAATAGTCATGCTTGTGAGACAATAGATTAAAGCGATCAAAAGGATTAAATTAACCTTTAAACAATAAACATATACTGATAAGAAAATCCCTGAAAGTAGAATATAGGGACAACTAAATGAAATCATCAACAAAACAATTTATACAGAAGTAGATCTATCCAATACTCATCTCTTAACAGCCAGAAAAATACAAGAGTAGGGTTAAAGGCTGTTTGGTAACTTACTATATAAAATAATTTTTAAAGAAATGTGATCAAGTAGTTTGTAACAGCTAAGATTATTGTGCAAATACCATTCACAAGCCAATAAGTTTTAAGAAAAACAACTTCTAAGAATGGTAAACCAAACATATTTTAACTGAATTTTTTTACTTGAAAATAGAAAATAGTTTGCAAAAATAACTTCTAAAAGCCCCAAGAATTTCTAGGTCCCAAAAGATTATGGTTAACCATAATGAAAATGGAGTTGTCCTTCAAAGGTGACTCCTCTTGTAAATGCTCAATAGAGCATAAAGTAAAAGTTCCATCATAAACTCAATAGGAAGTTCAGAAGAAGTATGATCAATATAGAAGGCAAATTAGATTTATGTCTGTAGTATTTTACTAAATGCAGGGATTTAGGTGGGATCACAAACACCTTCTATAAAACCCAGCCATGATTCTTCACACCAGCTGAAACAATCAGGCAATTTGAGCAACCAGAGGAATCATTCCTGACCCTCTCGACTAAAGAGGTTTTTTCGTTTGTGGTTTTCTTGAGCCAAAGAACATAGGTGTCACTTTTAAGTTCTCTAGATGGTTGAGAAGCAAGGAGAGGAGTTGACAGATGGATTCAAAGAGGCAATGCACACAAATCCAGGGATGGAGATGTAGTAAGTGTTATCCTTACACAATTCAGAGAGTTCTGCCCAGCTATCATGATAAGCATTATTGAACTCAATGGAAAAAAAATTTCCATTCAATCTTGGTTTGGGAATGAGGGGCATAGGACCAAGTGTAGAGGCCATCTGAAGCATATGTGAATCACAGAAGAGGGAAGGATAGTTGTAAGGACTAGGAGGGTTGACGGGGGTGTAGATCAATAGATCAAAGGGGCCATTACAGGAAGAACGGGTGGAGAGAGAAGGGGACATAGGAAAGGAACAAACGGTTAATACTACTTATTTCCTTTTTGGAAGGAAACACAATTGCATTAATGTAATGAAATATACAAAAGAGAGGATGGCCTCCAGGGCTAATGGGGGTTGCAAAAGGGGAGCAATTAAGCTTGCACCAAGGAGCAATCGTATACAAAATAAGAACAAGCAAATAAATCGAGTTCTTTTTCTTAGAAATCAAGGACAATTTTTACAACCTATAGATAGATCATGTTCAAGTAAAGTTGTAAATAGAGTCCTTTTCCTATCCACCAAAGATCCCATACTCTCTTTCAGCCTAGTGTTCCAAAAATAAAACTCCTAATTAGATTCATCCATAAGGTTCTGGACTTCTATGTGAAGCACTAGAGCCACCGAGCGAGTGAAGATTATGCAACAAGGCTATGTTGGCTAAGTGGCTCTAGTGCTTTCCTTTGGAGGCTAACTCTATATTGGCATAGAGTTATTGTTAGTAAGTCCTTTTGAGTAGGCTTCAGTTTGGATCAAAAGGAACATTAAAAAACCCCTAGAAAGCTATCTCTTCTAGTTTCCCAATCTTCTCTCAGTTTGTGAAGTGCTTTGTGGAGATGGATCAAATACTTATTTTTGAGAAGATGGCTGGTTGGGTGATAGATCTCTTATGTTCCCTTGCTTGTATCATTTGAACTTATGAGTCACATTATGTGGCATCTGTTTTACCTTCTTTGAGCACTGCTTCCTCATTCTCTTTTGCCTTTCGTCGTCCTTGCTCTGATGGGGAGGCAACAGTTGTTGTGGCTCTTTTGTCTTTGTTAGGGACATCTCTGTTAGTCTTGTGAGAAAGAATATTCATTTTTCGGACTCCCATTCGTGTAGATCTTTTTTGCATAATTGGAGTGATCTTTCTCCCTCTTGTTGTCCTTTTTTCTTGTCGTGGAAGGTTAAACTTCTAAAGAGGGTCAGATTATTTAATTGGCAAGTTTTGCCTAGAGGGTGAATACTTTAAAGGCATTTGTCCTTTTTGGTGGAGCCGTAACGGGGGCATTCTTTGTAAGAGTGCGTCTGATGATCTAGATCATATTATTTGGAAATATCAGTATGCTTACTCGACCTAGAATTATTTCTTTGAGTTGTTTGGTGTTTGTTGGGCTAGAAACAGAAAGTGTTGCTCTATGGTGGAGAAGGTCCTTTTGCATTCGCCATGTCATGATAAGGGTTGAATCTTGTGACATGCTGGATGCTTTGCAATACTATGAGCCTAGGGCTTGAGAGAAATAATATAATTTTTAGAGGTTTTGAGATGCCTTGGGTAGAGGTTTGTGCTCGACAGGTTTTAAGCTTCTCTTTGAGTGTTGATCTCCAAGGATCTTTGTAGTAATTCGTTGGGTCTTATCATCTTGAATTTGAGCCCTTTTTGTATAGCTAGCCGATTGGCTCTTTTTGTTGGGATGTCTTTTTGTATGCTATTTTGCATTCTTTTCATTTTTCTCCATAAAAGCTCAGTTTAAAATAAATAATAATAATAATAATAATTGCAGATGAATTTTGGAAGGTATTTTGGAGTATGGAGGAAGTTCCTAACCAAATGTCCCGAGAAGAGAATTCCAGAAGACGATGCAATAAGAGAACAAATGGCCATTACTACTACAAGCTATAATTCAAAAAAAATTTAAGTGACTTACCTAGGTTTTTATGAGGATCATTTGGCTGGAATCTCAAGGGCCCAGAAGAAAAGGGACCTATTGAAAGATTCCATAGGAAGCTTGATTTTAATTCTATGTTTCTTCAAGAGTCCAAGTTGTTCTCCATTGACACACGGTTGGTGAAAAAAATACAATGTCCAGCTACATCTCTAACAATTTTTTATCTATTTCTGTCCATAGCAGACATAGGGACAAATGTTTAGTCTCAAAAGGTTTGAGGCAAAGAGATCCAACTATTGTTGTTTTTGCTGCTACACAGCAGTTTATGGAGGTTTTTTTTATCGTTTGCAAGGGACATCAATAGAAGAGACTCCATCAAGCGCAACCATTTACAATATGCAAATAAAATCCTTATCTCTTATGCTTACACAGAGGAGAAGTTAAAGAACGCTAAAGGCACTTTTGCTTTTGAGCTAAGAAGTACGGACACATTAGTTTGGCTAATGTATCTGTGTCCGACATGTGTCGAATACTTGGACACTCCGACATTCATGGACACATATCGAACACTAGTTAGCATAATAAATATGTGTTAACAACTTAAACACTAGTATAGAAAATGAATATAGCACCAATGTTTGTTAGGCACATATCGAATACTAGTTTGAGCATAATAAATATTTATAAATAGTATTATACGACAAAAATAACAATATTTGACAGTGAAAGACATCAAACTCATTTTTTAAGAATATAAAAAGGCATAAACTTATTTACTTTAATTTTCCTTCTAACATAAAAATGATATATATTTTTAAATTTTTAAGAGATGACATATCACTATGTCCGTCATATCTATGTCTTGTTTCCGTATATGTGCTTCTTAGCTTTTGAGCATGCCTTAGGCTTGATAATGAACCTCATAAATCTGTCGCTGCTAGTATTAATCTACATCCATAGTTGATGTAGAGGCAAGCCTCCTCTCTTAGGTGTGCTCAAGCACTTGACCCCTTTCTTAGTTGGATGTGTATACTGTTCAGAGAGTCAAAGTCCAGGACAGTTTTGGAGACCAGTAGAGGAAAGAGTGGAATAGAATATCTCTAAAACCAGTTGTGCATTTTCAGTACACTTCCGAGTGTTCAAATCTATTTTATTTCAGTATTCAAGGTGGTTAAGAGGTTGGAAAAGAAAATGAGGGTTTTTTTATGGTGAGAGGAGATGACAACTCAAAAGGGTAGCACCTAATTGGTTGGAAGACAGTTTCCATTTCCATTGACATAAGTGGTCTTGGGATGTACAGTTTAAAAAAGAAACACCACTTTGCTTTCTAAGGGGTGATGGAGACTTCTTCAGTTGGTTTCCTTGCGTGTTAGTGTGGTGGAAAGTAAATTTAGACTTGAGCAGGGAAGATGGTTTACAATGAGAGAAATCATAATGCTAGACGTCCTTGGACCTATGTGTCATAGTGCATTCAAAGGGACCAATAAATATTATGTGTTGAAGATGAGAAGGGGGTTCTGAATCTAATATTGGGAAGACAGTTTGCAAGGAGAATACCCGTTTTCTCCCTAAACTTGATATTTTGGCAGATCTAAAAAATTTCTTCCCTAACCAACATTGTTCGGATTGGGATGGTCTCTAGAAGCTTGATTTTGGAACTTGTTAGATAATAAAATTCAAGGATGGGGTATTCTCTGAGACCTATTTATAACACCCAACCCACTCAGAATTAGACCAGTAAATTCTGGTCTTCGGACTTCTCAGCTCAGGCTTACTTCAAATCTCTTTTTAATGAGTGCCCCATGCACACAAATATCTTGGATAAGCCACCCTGTACTTTAATTTGGAGTTCTAGAACAAAGATTCAAGTTTTTTCAGGAAACATTGGTCTAGGACATGTTAAACATTGAACTTGATTCAGAAGAAGTTTCCTGACTCAACTCTGAATTGGTGCATTCCTTGCACAGGAAGTTCAGAGGGTCAAGGCCAACCCTCTATTCTCTTGCTCATCTAGTTCATCTTGTTGGTACAGATTATTGGAAACTTTTGGTGTACAATTATGCTTCCATGATACCGTAAGCAGGTCATTCTCCAAAGACAAAAGCTGAGTTATGAAATAATGTACCAACCAATCCTGTGGGAGCTATGAGGGGTGAGAAACAGAAGAGATTTTGAAATCAGTCCAGAAGCTTAGAAGATTCTGAGAGTTACCAGATCCTCAGCTTCAAATCGGTGTACTCTTTCTAATACTTAAAATTGGTAAAATCTTTCTCATACTTCTTTTGTAATTATTATGCATTCTTTTTTCTTTTCATTGAAACCAAACTTTTATCGATCAAAATGAAAGAAAATATAAGGGCATACTTTATTATAGCCCTAGTTCTTTTTACAGTTTTGGTGGATTGGGGGATTGCTCATTTTTATTTTTGCAAAATGTTCCTTGATTAATGAACTTGGTTTCTCAACAACACAATATTAATCACCCATAAACCATTTGATTACACGATGTTAGTCTCAATTTTCCTACTCATTATTTTCTAGCAACTCCTAACTAGGGATGACAATAGGGGCGTGGTCCCTGGCTCCCCGAGCAAAGAACTTTCAGTTTATTTTATATTTTAACTATCTTATAAATAAAAATTGATCAAATATACAGAAGAGTTCACATGTATATGCCCATGGAAGAGTAGAGAAAAGTTTAACTATTTATCAATGCAACTAATTAATTTTATAAAAATCTTTAGTACCCTATCGACTAATAAATAAAAGCAACGAATACATGTATAGAATAATAACTAAAAGGTTTCAGGTTGAGGCCAGTGTTCGATCCCAAAAATGGAAAATGAATTCTCCATCATTATTCCTTGAGTTAAATTGGAGACCAGAATTTTCTCCAATCTCAAACTCATCCGCATTTCAAATAAAGATTCCCCACTCCATTCACCTCCCTACCCTTAATGTGACTGTATTTGATAAAACTTTGACCATCTGAAAATCTAATAAAGAAAAAGTTATTGACACATGTTCAGAAAAGCATTTAAATAGATGTTGCCAGAGAAATAAATCATCATAAATCATCATACAATATTCGAATCTCTTTTCCATAAAACAGAAGACCATATCAAAGGCTTTTACCTTCCCCAGCTGCAATTAGGGAAAGTGCATGAGCTGGAGATAATACAACTTCTTCCTTAATTCCTTCGACAAAGGTGCCCTAATAATTTCAACGGAAAAATAAATGCATATAAGTTTGAACATTCTTATAATGATTAACATAATCTCTTAATAGGTGAAGTAAATATCATGGTGGCAAGCAAGTATAATATGAAAATACAGAAAACTGGCAAGAAGATAAGATTAATAATAGTCCTTTTTTGAGACATATTAAGCAAAAGCTAAATGAAACCAGAAATGAAGAGGTTTAGCTATATGATAAGACAAGCATTTGCAATTTGGCAAGTTAAGATTCAATTTAACTAATGCAACGTGCAGAGACCAATAACTAAAATTTTAAGAGGGTGGAGGATTTTAGACCCATCAGCCTTGTCTTCATACAATCAATGATAAGGTGCCAAGGTTTTGGCTGAAAGATTTAGGAAAGTCCTCTCAAGTACTTTCTTGTAATTCATGAAGCCTTTGTCGAAGGGAGACAAATTCTAGATGAAGTCAATATAAATAAAGCAATTGAAGATTACAAAGATTACAAGCTGGACTTTTGAGAAAACCTTTGATTGCATGGATTGGCACTTTTTGAACAAAGTGTCGTGGAAGAAGGGCTTTGGGTGGAAATAGAGATCCTAGACGTGGAACTGCCTTCACATCACAAATTCTCCATTTTGATCAATCATAAATCTAGGTTGAGAATGTATGCCACGAGGAGTGTGAGACAAGAAAATCTTTTATCCCCTTTCCCTTCCTCATAGTTGTCAATGATCTTAGCAAGCTGGTGTCTATTGGGTGGAGAACAATTTGATGAAGGGCTTTCATGTGGGCTAAGAGAGAATTCATAGACTATCTATCTTCAGTGTTATAGTATATTTATGTAAATAGGAGTTCATTAATCTTTTGTCCTTTATTGTAATTTATTACTATTAGTTTAAAGCTTCCATGTATGCCTATAAATATCTTTCTTTAGCGTATAGAATGAAGTGAGTTATTATTCCCACTTGGTTTCACATTAACATGGAATCAAAGCTTGTAGGTCTTTTCCTTGGGCAATTAGGGTTTTGTCAGTTTTGTGCACCATTAGGGTTTGGGATTTAGAATACTACCTTGGAGTGATGGATTTTCGACACCACCCAGCCAAGGAGGAAGCCCACCCACCGATTTGAAGAACCCCAGAAATCGGCCAGAAAACACCCCATGCATGGCCCCAGGCGCCGTCGGAAGCCGCCGCCGCCTCTCCCACGCCAGCTAGAATTTTTTCCGGCCACCGTAGTTTACTCTTTTTTGGCATGTCCAACCTATCTTTGTGATTAGTTTGGTTGATATATGCTTGGATTTGAAGTTGTTTCGAAAAAAGAATTAGGGCATTTTGTTGTGAACTCCATTCAGATATGATTTTCAGAGCTTGTATAGTCATTAGTTTTGATTTCGTGAATTTTGATTAGATATTGTGTTTTTGTTGGTGGCAATTTAGTTTCATGGAAGAGTAAGAAGCAAAATGTAGTCCTGTGATCAAGTGTTGAATCAGAATACAGAGCTATGGCACAATCTGTATGCGAAATAATGTGGGTTCATCAACTCTCGATTGAATTAGGCTTCAATGTTACAGTTCCGACCAAGTTATGGTGCGACAACCAAGCTGGCCTTCATATAGCATCCAACCCAGTATTTCATGAGCAGACTAAACAAATTGAAATTGATTGTCATTTTGTTCGTAAAAAAATAAAACAAAGTTTAGTGTCTACGGGATATATTATAGTATATTTATGTAGACAGAAGTTTATTAGTCTTTTGTCCTTTATTGTAATTTACTGTTATTAGTTTAGAGCTTCCATGTATGCCTATATATATCTTTCTCTGGCATATAGAATGAAGTGAGTTATTCTTCCTACTTGGTCTCACATTAACATCCAGTTTGCAAATAGCAAGATATTCTTCCTCCAAGCATAGACGTCTTTTGTTTATCTTCCTCTCGTGTAATAATATACACCTTTGGTCATTTGGAAGCCCAAAATATCTAAAAGGTTAAAGTGATCATCTGGATTTCTACTCAAGGGAAGCTAAACACGTGTGATATGGTACAAAGGACAAACTGGCCTCATCTCTCCAAATTGGTGTGTTATGTTCAATCAGGGAGCAGAAGATCATCGGCACCTTTTCTTTCAATGCCCTTACACAGCAGCTATTTGGGCGAAGATTTTTTATATATTTGGCAGTGGTTGGAATTTCCCAAAGAAAAATGATAATGCCTTAATACAACTTCTGCTGGGTAACCATTTTAATATGGAAGATAAAATTCTGTGGCCCAATGTTATTGTGACAACTTTTGGAGAATTTGGTTTGAGAGGCAACAATCTTCAAAGGGAAATGTTCTAGTCACAAGGATTTCTGGGATTCAGTCAGACTCTTTGCATCCATCTGGTTTCTCTTTCTAAACACTTTTGTAATTATGATCTTGTTCATACTATGACCAGTTGAGGGTCCATTTTGTAAGCCTTTGGCTCATGGGGATATCTCATCTCCCTTGCATGTTTTCTCCTCATTAATATATTCTTAAGTTTCATTCAAAAGAAAAACATACACCTTAGGTGGAAATTTGTTTTTATGCCATGAATCAATACTATTCATAAAAGATGATGTTAGTTCAAAAAATACTATGATTTTATAGCAGATCTGCAACATATAACATCATTTCTTTTCTTCCTCTTTTTTTTTCTTTTATTTATTTTTTTTTTTCCGAAGGGGGAATAGAAAATGTATTTTGATTTAGGAAAAAGAGATACAAATGGAAAAGAGAACAAGCCATCTCCTCACCAAAGCCAAATGATATTATAAAGCCCTCCAACTGGCATTTGAATGATATATAAGGCATTAAATGAAGAATACAAAATGAATGCAGTTACCTGAGCATCTTCTCTGATTCTTAGATTTTGTCCAGCAGGATTCAACAAATCATTGACAACCTGGGATGAAGTAAACATTTTAGTGCCATCAAAACTACTCAAATGAAGTAGAAACCAGATCTTGAACTACTTCACATTGATTATTTGCATTAAAAATCTAAAAGCTAAGAAAGGTTTGCAACATGAACTCATGAAGTGACAATAATACATCAGAAACTAAGTGGAAAGGATCATACCTCATTATAGATTTCTAGGTATGACACCCGAAGCAGAAACTCACGATTTGGAGTCTGGATGTAGAAAGACATTAGACAAAGTATTTCTTTGAAGATGATGTATTTAAACCATAGATAATTTTCCCATACTTACCTCTTGAATGATGCTGAATGCATCCTTCACAGCCAGTGGTATTATTCCTGGCGACCTCTGATCACCCTACAAATGGGGTATGCACAATGTAAGTTTGTAAACAACATCATCTAATCCAATTATGTAGAAATCACATTTTGCATAGTCGAATAAGCAATTATGAAGTACATTAGGTCTAAGTAAGTTTGATAACACACTGCGAACCTCCTTCACATCTAGATTTGTAAAATTGTGTCATCTTAAATGTCAAATCAAATGAAATACAAATCTATGCCCTGAAATGTCTAGCCCAAACCATCAGAAGTTCATCCAAGAATAGGTATGAACCCCAAGTAAAAGGCGTCCTTTCCATATTTAGACCTAAGAGTTTGTGAATAATGATGTATTTAAATGTATGCGAATAATGATGTATTAAAATGTGAATACCTACCAGTCTATGGAATGCTATGAGTAAATGATTTTACACTGAACGTCAATGGAATGTGACAACTACCTCAATAATTGCAACAATGAAATTTGGATCAGCTCATACGCAGTAAAACAGGAGTTAAATGATCAAGCTTTGAAAGGATGGACAAAAAATTTATACTACATAATCAGGCCAAAAGTGAATAACCTCCAATAATGCCATTCCTCATCTTCCGTTTGAATTGTAATATTCTAAAAATTATTGTTTCCATTTTTCCTCCATTTAATATTTTTTCCAAACACTTTAATTACCCTATTTTAATGTAAAATATTTTATGTGGGTACCTTAGTATCAATACCCAATTGCCTCGCCTTTTGGTTTCTTTGTTTTCCTTTAGAGTTTTTTTTACCGTTGGACCTTCCTTCTTTGAGGAGTAAAACTCTTACATATTAGGGCTGTAAATGTTTGCCAAGAAAAAAAAAACTAACTGATTGTCATTTACAACCATACAAATCAACAAAGAAATGACCAAAAATTGATCCTAGAGTAGAAATCATAAGTTCAGCAATGGCTGGTATGAGAATTAGAATTAATGCAGTTGATATGTTTAGCACCATAAGATGACATGTCAATCTAGCACTAGTTACATAATAATTCTATACTGCTCCTATTTGCTTTATGACAAACGAAGATCAAAATAGATAGGAAAAAAAATTAAAAACAAAGAAATAAAGAGGAGATAAAATAGTCTTCTTCAAACATCCGCACCATGCTTAGTAACATGGTAAAAGTTATTCCAATCTGAGCAACTGCAGAAAGATTGGGTTCCATCCAACCTAGAACCACCAAAAATGATATTCTCTTTCTTTGTCGATATAGATGGTTGAGTCAATAAGTTATTGAGGTCAATCATTTTAGTTGGCATTTATTTTTTTCATGGCTGAATTTGTATATTTTCTTCATGATCAGGTCAGGTCTTCTTTTTTCCTCATTTTCTGTTAAATAAAATGTTCTTGTTCATGCAAAGGTACTGATATTAGAGAAATGACTAGGAAAATAAGTTTTGCATCTCACATGCATGGTGTGAGTCTTCCCACTGCTCGTCACCCCATATGCAAATATTGTACCTGTGAGGGGAGGGGAGGGACATGATTAGAAAATAAACAGCATATCATATTTTTCAAACAGCATATCATGCTGATAGGTATATCTAATGCAGAGATTAACTTAATGAACACAGTATTGATCAGCAGTTATAATGCTCGGACTCTGCTAGTAAAGCCAGCTTATCTCATGTCTACCGATCGGGACCATGCTAATGCAGAAGCATTAAGGACCACGGATGGAATGTATGGGCAAAAATGAATGTGTTGCAGACTAGGAAGCATGGACACTTTGTTTTTGACAAAGTGTCCGTGTCGGACACAGATACGTCTGGACACGTGTCGGACACAGATACGTCCGGACACGTGTCGGACACAGATACGTCCGGACACGTGTCGGACACAGATACGTCCGGACACACTCCAGACACGTGTCCGACACCCAAATTTCTGTGTCCTTTTTTTTTTTTTTTTTTAATTTCGGACACGCCACGTACACGTGTCTGACACATTGAAGACACGCCCATGAAGTTTTACCAAATAAATGGCCTGCCCATGAATTTTTACCAAATAAATGGCCCACTCCAA
>JAOANK020000084.1:1614731-1625139 GCA_026257165.2 Telfairia occidentalis
ATTATCATGACTCATTCTTGTATGCATTAGTAGAAAATATTGCATACATCATATAAATTCTACTATTGTATACACATTTTAATATCATCAATGTGCATGTGTCTATCTCCATCATAGGAGTAATACAAACAAAAAAAAAGCATCAATTCATGTCATTATTGTTTTGATTCTTGAGTATTACACCAAAGGAGAAGACAAATAAACTTGTTGACAATTCATGACATGAATAAATACTAGGGCAAATTGCGGATGAAGTTTTATTAGAAAGTTTAACTAAGAAAGTCTTGGTCATTTCTTCTCATCGGACGGTGCTTGTTTACCCTTGGTCGTTCTCATCACATTTTGAAATGATGTTTGTTTACTCCTGGCCATTTCTTGACATTGAACGGTGCTTGTTTACCCCTGACAGTTCTCATCACATTTTCGAAATGGTACTTGTTTACCCGTGACCATTTCTTCTCATCGAACGATACTTGTTTACCCCTGACCGTTCTCATCACATTTTTGGAAGGCTTGTTTACCCTTGGCCATTTCTTCTCATCGAACGGTGCTTGTTTACCTCTGGCCGCTCTCATCACATTTTCGAAATGGTGCTTGTTTACCCCTGACCAATTTCTTCTTACCAGACGGTGCTTGTTCACCCTTGGCCATTCTCATCACATTTTCGAAATAGTGCTTATTTACCTCTGACATGCTTGTTTACCCCTGGTCGTTCCCATCACATTTTCGAAATGGTGCTTGCTTACCCCTGACCATTTCTTCACATTAGACGATGCTTGTTTACACATGGTCGTTCTCATCACATTTTTGAAATGGTGTTTGTTTACCCCTAGCCATTTCTTTTTACCGGACGATGCTTGTTTACCCCTGGCCACTCTCATCATATTTTTGAAATGATGCTTGTTTACCCTGGCCATTTCTTCTAACCGGACGGTGCTTGTTTACCCTTGGCCGTTCTAATCACATTTTTGAAATGGTCCTTGTTTACCCCTGGCCATTTCTTCTAATTGGACGGTGTTTGTTTACCCATAGTCGTTCTCATCTTATTTTTGAAATGATGCTTGTTTACCCCTGGCCGTTTTCATCACATTTTCGAAATGGTGCTTGTTTACCCTTGGTCATTTCTTCTCATCGAACGGTATTTGTTTACCCCTGGCCGTTCTCATTACATTTTTGAAATGATGCTTGTTTACCCCTAGCCATTTCTTCTCATTGGACGATGTTTGTTTACCTTAGCCGTTCTCATAACATTTTCGAAATGATGCTTGTTTCCTCCTAAGTCTACCTTCGACAATTTTTATTTTTATGAAATAAAATATCAAATAAATTAAGGTCTACGCCTTTGTCCACCTTCTAATCGTTACAAGGATGAACAAAAGGGGGGCAAACTGTAGACCCCTAAATTTGTGCAGTATTTTATTTCATTAAAAAAAATTGTGTTTTTTTTAATCTTTTTTTTAGAAGAAAAAGAGAGTTTTCTATTATTTTACTTCATTCTCCTTTAATTTAATTTAATTTTATCTTATTTGATTTGATTTTGAAGTTTTAATGTTGAGGAATAGAATAATTTTTTCTTTTGGCTAATATGGAAAAACTTAAATCAATCAAATTAAATTTTTGTATTTGTTTCCTTTTGAATATGATTTCCCAATCAAATCAAATAATTCATTATGATATTACATTTGTTTTCAAATTTGGCTGGACTAAATCAGCTATAAATAGGGACTAATGCTCATTTGTTGAGGGAGAGACCAACACACACCTCCACACCGACCACCAACTTTTTTCTCCTTTCTCTTTTGATATTTCTCCTTGCTTTCTTTCCCTCGTTTTTTTTTCTTCTCTTTCCCTCATCCTTCTTCTCCAAAAATACAAGCACACACCGAAACTTATTATTTTTTTAAAACCATTTGTTTTCTTCTACCATTTCTTTTATTTTCCCTCACTTCACAATTTTTGTCTATCTCTCTCTTTCGACTTGCTCTCGTTTGGTGGGATCAAAAGGTAAATGTTCATAATCATTTTTTAATCGCAAGTTTTACTCATATCGAATAAGCTTTTTGAAGCGAGGCGCAAAGACCGTGCCTTGGGCTTAAGCGCGCCTAGGCGCCCACCTCACTGGGCTTTTTAAAACACTGGCCTGTTGTGAAGTATATGTTTACATATTGTTAGCTAGGTTTATTCTATACTAATTTTATTTGTTTACATTATATTTATTTGAGTTGAAATGTTGCAATTTCTTGAATAATATTTTAAATTCCTATTTGGTTAATTGAATTTTTTGTATATTTCATGTGTTAATGTATATTATGTCAAAATTTGTATTTTTAAATATTAAATTTTTTAATGCAAAGTTTTCAAAATAAATCTTCCAATGATGGAATTTAGAATATTTGGAATGCCATTATTCTAAGATTCTTAAGGTAAAAAGGCAATATCTTAGGATGCCAAAGATTTGACTTTGGATATTTTCCTTAAATGGTTTTCTTTCTTTATTTAATACTAATTTACCATTCATATTATTAATTGATTTGCCCAAACATTATCGCATGCTAGAATCTTTCTATTGCATTGAACGACTTAATATTTACCTTTTTGGCTAACAATCCCTTTAATCTAATGACAGAAGTTGAATTATCGAGATGCCGATTCTTCAATATTCTTGAAGTTTGATCTTCTACTTTTAAGGTTTTAAAAAGTTTCTAAATAAGCAAAAAAATCTCAAACTCACATATATCTCTTTTTTTAAATCAACAAACAAAAATTTCTTTTAAAAAAAAAAAATTCCTATAGAAATTACGAAATTCAAGAGGTTGATTATCTAATATTCTTGAGCTGAGGAAAACATTTTGGGATGCCAAAATAAATTCCAATAAATTTTGAATGGCTTTATGCCACACATAATTGTTGTTCATCACCTACTCTATAAGGGATGGTGATCAATCAAACATGGGGCATATAAAAAAAACTAACATAATTTTTTTTAAAAGGTCACATCTCTTTAATAAGTGAAACAAATTCAATAGCATACGAAAAAATGGTAGTCGTTCTTTGAACGAGTGTCGTGGGGTGCTAATACCTTCCCCATACACAAAAGACTCCTAAATCCAAATCTCTTATTCATAGATCAATCCATTGGCACATTTGGGTGACCAGTCACACCCTCTAAATCAAGATTGGTGGTGACTCCATTTTTCTCCTCTTTGGAAAGGAAAGTCGGCCACTCCGCATTGCAAACCTGTAGCGACAGATAGGATTGGTATGCATTTGGATTTGGTTTCTTTTACTATTTGCCTTAATGGTCATGCACAATTTTTCGTTCCAGAATGAGGATTTAGGCATGGGGACCCTCTTTCCCCTGCACATTCCTTATTTGTGTAGAAGACTTGTCGAATCTTTTGTGGAAAGTTGAACTGAACAATGTGATTATTAGTCTCAAAATTACACGACATGCTCCTTCTATTTCTCACTTCTTTTTGTATGTGTGCAGATGATAACCTACTTTTCTTCTAAGGAAAACATGAATGAGTTTAGAGAAGTGCAACACATTCTATAGCTTTATGAAAAGGCATCTAGGAAAATGATTAATTTTGAGAAATGAACGGTTGCTTTTCAAAAAAGAGTCCCAAATGCCGTGAAAGTTAACTTAGCAAACATCCTTAAGGTGCGTATTGTAAGCGATCATGGGAAATACCTAGGAGTGCTCTTCACTCTCTCAAGAAACAAGAAGTCATTAAACTACATTAAGGAGAGAGTTTTGAAAACACTACAAGGTTGGAAGGGGACACTTTTTTCGAAAGAAGGAAAAAAAGTTCTCATTAAAGCTGTAGCCCAAGCAATCCCTACGTACACTCTTACCAGTAACTAGTTGTTAAGAATTCAATTAGATTATGGCAAATTTTTGGTGGGGTAATTCAAACAAAGGTAAAAAGATCCATTGGTTCAGCTAGAAGAATATGATGAAGCCAAAGAATAGAGAAGGAATGAGTTTTAGGATATTAGTAAGTTTAATCAGGCTATCCTAGCCAAACACTATTGGCGTATTATGCAGCGCCCTCAATATCTTCTCGCTTAGACTATGAAGGAGAAATATTTTCAAAATGAATCTTTCTTGGATGCCAAAACACATATGATGATTAGTGAATCCTAAGAGAGAAAAACTTTCACGTCTTATCCCTCCCCCAACCTCTCACCAATACCCTGGTGTCTGGACTTATCAGTTATGAGGGCAGTTGGAGTAACAGCCTAGTCAGAGATTTATTTTCGAGTACAGATGCAGAGATGATCCTAAGCATTCCTTTAATCTCTAGTCATTCTGAGGATATTTTCACATGGAATTATGATAAATGTGGGCGTTATTTGGTCAAGAATGGATACAAAGTTGCAATAAATGACAACTTAACTCCAAGCTCTTCAATAGGCATTGCATGTTTGGTTGCTGAATATACTGGAAAAAATTAAAATATTTGTATGGCGTGGTTGTCTCAGTTCCCTACTAACGAAGCTCAATCTATACAAGAAGAAAATTGTAAAGGACTGCAGATGCCCCCATTGCAAAAGGGAGTGGAAACTAAACTTCATGCTACCTGGTCTTGTAAAATGGTTCGGGGTTACTAGGCTTAGTGGAGGCCAATAACAAAGATAATAAC
Source organism: Telfairia occidentalis (assembly GCA_026257165.2). Lineage (NCBI taxonomy): Eukaryota > Viridiplantae > Streptophyta > Magnoliopsida > Cucurbitales > Cucurbitaceae > Telfairia > Telfairia occidentalis. Next base: position 1,619,381 of record JAOANK020000084.1, read on the forward strand.
TTACTCTTTTGATCCTTTTTCTTCATTGTTTTGCAGGGCCATCTAGGTTTACAAGAGGGAGGAGCTGGAAGATTTTGTCGTAGCCTTATGGAGCACGTGGAATAGAAGAAACAACAAGCTACATGGCTCATTGTTGCAGTCAAACGAAGACCCATTGACAACGACACTGACTTAGCTGAGACATGTCTTGAAAGCCAATGCAAATCTGTAATTGCACACCACCATCAAGAAAATCTTCAAGTTGATCATCCAGACGAAGAGCGTTGGAGACCACAAGATTTTTCATCCTACAAGCTTAACTCTGATGCAACTTTACTTGAAGAATCTGCTGGCTTCAGAACTATCATTCATGATGAGAACGACGAGGTGATATTAGTTGTTGAACACTACAGACAGCTTAATGGTTCTGTAGAACTTGTAGAGGCTATGACACTTTTGAAGGGATTGAATTAGCCGGTGAGGCTTTGACCCTTTCAACAGAAATTGACTTCCAAGTGCTTTGGAACATTCTTCATAGCATTGATAGATTTGAAAATGAATGTGCAACTCATTGTGGACAATACAAGAAGGAAGATCAAGACATGCGAGATCGTGAGGATCACCCTCATACGACGACTTCAAAATGAAGCGACGAATGGACTAGCAGTCCACGCATGTCGACATCGATTTTCATCCATCTAGATAGAAGAATACCCACTCTAAGTCTCACGAGCTGTTCGAGTCGATCAACCAACTATTTTATTTTATTTCTTTCTTTTGTACTAAAAAAAACTCTACCTTTCTCTCTCTCTCTCTCACCCTTCTTTTGTCTCTCTCACTCTTTACCCATCCAAATTCTTTCTCAAATCTACTACCCATCCAAATTCTCCTCTCTCAAATTAATTTCGATTCTCACTTGCTAATTAAATTACCTTTTTCTAAAAGAATAATTAAAAAATTCATTATATATATATATATATATATTTATCATTTAACCTTGATTCTAAAATTGGCGACTAAATTTTAAAAATTTTCGAATCTCAAGAGTAAAATAATTTTTTAAACCAAAAGCATAAAACATATTAACACTAATAATTAAAATGAGTTAGGATAAGAATGTATAACTAAATTAGTAAGGTGAGTAGAGCAAGAACATAAAAAGTACGAAAGAACTAGAAAGAGTAAAGATAATAAATTTAAAATTGAATGAAAGTGTTGTGACAATGTAGTAAAATTTATAGAAATTTTAAGTAAAGATAAGAATTTTTCAATAATATATTTAAAATTTAATTTTTTTTGAGAATATAATGTATGAAATATCAATTCAATTTTAATTTTTCATTCCAAAGACAAAAATAAAATGGTATGTGAGTGGTAGAATGTGCGCCCTCTTGAAATCCAAGGGGCGTGCAAAGCCAACCCGCCAAAGACTCATGTTAAGAAAATTGAGCAGCGATATATGTATAATATATTAAAATCTGCAACATATCAATATTTTGCAATATATCGAGACCCCCCAATTTTTGATATTTCTCCAAAATTTCGGCAATATTCACCGACTTTTTATTCCTTGGTTAAGGCTAAATAACTATATTGATGTCGGAGCCTGTATGCCTTGAAATTAGAAAGGTTTGATGCATGAATTTAAGTCACACAAACTTAGGCTTTTGAAACCTCTCGATCAAAAGTACTACTTAGGCTTTATAAATTACAAGTCCACGAACTGAAGACATGCTACATGAATTTAAACTCTTAAGACTCGATGCTTCCGCACAATCCAAACACACAAATCCAGACTCTTATACGTGTGAATCAAAAAGTTCCTTATAGGAGAGACTAATTTACCCAAAATAGTTATTTTGAAGAAAAATGACAAGTATTATAACAATTGAATCGAAAACTTAATCCAACAAAAAAGGGGAAATAGAACACGCACTTAGAAAACACTAAATTTATATACGTGCATCAGGAAAGTGTCTGTACAATATCATATTGGTGACCATCAGTAGGAATTCACAAAATCAAATAACAGATGCTCAGTTCAAACCACTTCACCAGAATAAGGACATTTTGAGCAGCCTCGATCAAATACCAACGCTTAAGCTGGCAACGGTTCTTCCATAACTGCATTATTCAACAAACTTAATGCATTATGAAACCAGTAAATATGAATGGGTGACTTTTTTTTTTTTTTTGAGAGAGAGAGAGACCTCTTCTCTTTATGGTGGCATCAGATGAAACACTTTCAGCATCTTCTTTAATGGCATCAGCTACAACAGGTTTTTTGGTGGGTACGTCAGGAAGATCCAACTTTGCAACATTTTCTTCAGAAGTTGAAACCTCGGGTAGATCCTGAACAGTGATCTGAGAAAAATGTCATGGGTCGCCTTGATGAGTACGGTATAAAGAAATTGGCAGCCACTCTTGATCTTATGAGCTTATATCTTATTTGGTCCCTATATTCATACTCTAAATATTCCATAGACTTTAAAATGTTCAATTTAGTCCCTCTACACTCAATTTCCAAACCTTCTGTTCCAATTGCTAAATTTTGTATAAAAAACTCTGTCAACTTTCAATCACTTTGTTTTAGTCTCTGAACTTCAAATAAATTATCAATCCAATGACTGACCGGACCGACCCCATCATGCAGGATGAAAATTAATAATGAATGAATAAGACAAAAAGATACTATACCTGAGCTTCCAGGCTCTCAAATTCTGCTAAGATTTGCTCCTCTTCTTCTTCTGATAATTTCTCTCCTAAGATGGCATTAATTTCCTTCAAAAATGTAAATAAAATTTAAGCCCAAGGGAAGGGAAACATGATGAAACTGGGGCACAGATTAAAACAAATAAGCAGATGAATGAAATAATCCCAAAAAATTTTAAGAGGATATGAATCATAGTGACTAATTTGGTAACAATACACAATGACCTCGCATCCAAATTTATAATTATTTGATAAGCCAGCATACAAGAGCCCTTAACCGCTCTCATAAGCAAACTACAAAGCCTTTGAGAAGCTAAACACCAAATACTTCACACGATGTCCCAATCCAAACCATGCTTAACCATAACTCTATTTTATTACAAAATGTCATTCTAGTCATCTTCAAATTTTATAGAATAGGCTAGAGAGCCCAACCAAACAACAATCCAGTAAAATTGCATGCCACTAAAGCAAAAGTCATCTGCATGAGAGGGATTAGTAGACAAAGCAAGATCAAATCTATTCCTCATCAATGCAACTTGAAGAAAATCAACTCGTGCATATTGATGTGTTTTGAAGATGGACACCTCAGTTTTAAGACCTTTCAACTCTACACCGAACTGTGCTGTTACTGATTTCAAGTTCAAAGGGGTTTGCCAATCTTAAAATTAAGGACATGCAAAAGTATTAATATTCTACATGAATGTCAACTATTGGAAGGGCCACTGGAAAAAAAAGGAAGCTATTAGCCTACTGAAACTCGGACAACAATCAAATAAGTTTCTTTTTTTGGTGTATCTGCACGCTACAGCTACATAGATTAAGCACGACAGTTTCTCTTTTCATTTTAATCAATGTCAATTATTGGGGACATTTAACAGGTGACTGCGGCATGAATCTTGGAGATTCAAAACTTGATGGAACACCAAGACCTATACCTTGTGATTTCGTTGATTATGGTGGGGTGTGGCTTGGTATCATTGTCCGAGGGTTTGAATTTTACAATTCGTTTGTATCAAGGCTAAGAAGTTTCTACACTTTATGATTTGAAGGTAATGGAGGAAGTGAGTTTGATGACTTTGGTGTAATTTGGGCTATACAAGGAACGACAATAAATTGGTTAGAGTTGAGTGGTTCCAAGTAAGGTGAATTAGGAGGATTGAGGATTAGGAAAACTTCGGAGAGAAATTTGGGAGAGTACTAGGCTTTTGATGAACTTGGGTTTGTGTCTCTGTTTGTCTATCTTTGGGATATAATTAGCATTTTTTTGTGCTGGGTTCCTATCACTTTCTGTTGTTGCTTTAGAGAGAAAAGAAGAATTGTGGAAGTGTGTATATTTTCATTCAATAACTCTCCTATTTATACAAACTCAAATGCCAAAAATAGACTCAACTATCTCCACAAAAATAGCAACTTAAAGACTAACAACTTTCTAGAAAATAGGACTTGGACTAGACCAACTCAAAAACTAACATTCAAACTTGTGGTTGTAGCTTGAGTTTACTAACAAAAACTTAAAAACAACATTAAAAAATGAAACTTAAACTTTAAATAAACAGACTTAATACACAAAAACTAAAAATTAAATGCAATTAAAAGAAAAAACTCAAAACTCAACCCTCCTCCTTGAGGTTTTTCTTTCTCACACCATTTTTGGTGCAAAAACACAAATTTTCTATGTAGCATAGAGATTTTGTGAGAATGTTGGCGAGTCGTTGTTCAGAACTACAAAAAAATAAGTTTGATTTCGCCTTCTTTCTGTTCCTTTCTCTAATTCCCTCAACAAATAAATTTTGACTTTGATGTGCTTTGTTCTACCATGTTGTACAAGATTGAAGGCAATGGTAGACACACTATCAAAACATAATTTTGTTAGTCTTCCTGATTTAAATTCCAAATCACCAAGCAATTTATGAACCCATATTGCTTGATTTGCAACTGAAGTAGCCAAAATATATTCAGCTTTAGCAGTAGATTGAGCAAAAACTTCTTGTTTTCTTGAATTCCAAGAAAAACTTCAATACCAAGAAGAAGCCTATAGCTGAAAGTATTTTTAAAATCATCCAAACAACCAGCCCAATAAGCACAACCAATCAATTTCAAGTGACCATAGTTCTTCAAGATCTTCAAATTTAATGTCAAAGGAGTAAAAGCCTCGATGCATGTCTGCATCTTGAATTCCTTCAAAATTTTGTGAGCATTTTTCCCATCTTGAAAATTGTCACAAATTTGATCAAATGAGTTAAAATTGGAAAAATCATCAATTGAATTAGAAGAATGTAAAGTTTGCCACTTTTTGCTTTATTCTACTTTGACATTTAGCGCATGATGACATAGAGAGTCACCATTCAAGAAGAAAGCATTACCGACCATATTGATCCTTGCAATCTCTACTCCTGGTGGATCATAAATAACACAAACTTGATCTTTGAAGACCACAAAAAATTTTTTAGGTAACAATTGAGCAATACTGAGCAGGTTTTGAGATAACCTTGGATCGTAAACATTGGATATTTCTTTTCCACCTTGCTCAGTATGCATGCTTACAGTACCTTTACCTTCTGCTGGTACTGTCTCTCCATGTCCAAGAACCACCTTAGACTTCATAAATCTGTCAACTTGACTAAAAAGATTTATATCTCTAGCCATGTGGGTGGTGCATCCACTGTCAATGAGCCATGAATTTCACTCTTTATCATCAATATGAGAAGCCATAAACAAAAAATTGGTCTCTTCATTATCATCTGCACAATATGCTTGTTGGAAATGTTGGGTTTTGTTTTGTTTGGCAAAACAAAACTTCTCTGTATGACCATCCTTATCGCAATAATCACAATGAAAAACTTGTTTGTTTTTGAACCAACAATTCTTCTTAGTATGGTTGGTTTTTTTACAAAAACAACGAGGAAATTTACCTTTCATTAATACTCCTCCTTTTCCCTCGCGATCTTTGGTTGCTTGTATATCATCTTGTGCAACAAATTTCTTGCCTTTTGTTATAGTATATTTATGTAAAATAGGAGTTTATTATTCTTTTGTCCTTTATTGTAATTTCCCATTATTAGTTT
>JAOANK020000084.1:1644432-1654597 GCA_026257165.2 Telfairia occidentalis
TTTTTATGGAAATTTGATTTCAAGTTTGAAAAATCTTTTTAAAACTTTTATTTTAAGAGCATGCATGCGAGTAGCGATCCTAGGTGGTCTAAGTCTAGAAGTCGGGTCGTTACATTAGTAGTAGCTTTTCCCCACTTTTGTTTTTAAGAAAATTCCAAAAAACAGTAATGATATATCAGTTAATATGTGCGTATATATTATTTTCCCATATAAATGAATATTTAAAGCCAACTTACTAGCAAATTGATTTTCATGATGTTTAATGACAATTTGTTTGACCTGTAAGTTTAACCTAGAATAGAAAAACACTAAACTGCACAGTAACTATTAGAGCTAGCATAAAGACAATAATATATTCATATATTAAGGGATATATATGAAAAATTCAAGTTAAAGCACAAAGTGTCAAGTTCATAACACAAGCTACCACTACATGTTAGTGCAACTTTACAAAATGGCCACTAGTACTATGTGTGTGCAAATTTACAACATGGCCACCAAAAGTGTCACCAAGCACTATGTTTGTGCAAATTTACAAAAAAATTACGACCTAGCACACCATGTTTGTGTGCCTTGCAAAAAAAGTGACTACCTAGCCCACTATGTTTGTGCAAATTTACAAAAAAAAAATGACCACCTAGCACACGATGTTCGTGCAAATTTACCAAAAAAATTATCACCTAGTCCTACGTTATCATAGCAATATGCCTTCACAATCATCTTGTTCATAATTATGATGTTCGCACTCTTCATCAATTTCTTCAAGTGTAATAAATGATCCTTCACCGACAAAACTTGTGACTACATTCTCATCATATTTGTCTAGTTCATGAAATCCTTGGGAGGTGCTTTTAATAAAACAAATCAACTGGAAGTGTCATGTTCTATTGCATAAAAAACTTGTTTTGCTTGTGACGTGAGAATAAAGGGTTCTCTTTCAAAGTGACTTTGATTTTGACGCAAGTTAACAAGTGTAAATCCATCCTCAACTTTGACACCAGTATGAACATTTTCCCAATCACACTTAAGTAGTGGAAGGCGATACATATAATAATCTAACAAAACAATTTCAGTCAAGACTCCATAAAACGTAACCACATCAACAATTGGGGCTCGATCTTTAACACTCGATCTACATAATGTCGTCATCTCAATAGAAACCTCACTATTTTGAGTTGATCTTTATGCTTTTTATGTGAAATCCTTGACCATTTATAATGTACCCTGAATATGGCATTGCACTCTTTCGAGGTCCATTTGCAAGCCATTTTAATAAGCTTATGTCCTTTGTATCACAAGAATCCAATGAAGCCTATTAAAAAATATATATATAGATATATAGTTTAAAATAATTAATCATAACTAGGTTATTCTTAAAAGCATCATAACTAGGTTATTCTTAAAAGCGTGTAGCATATCACCTTGTCTTTCAACCAAAGTGAAAATTACTCTGTAAAAGACTACTATCATTTTCAAGTCTTCTATCAATGAGTAACAACGCACTTTTATGAGCCTGAAAGATTGAAGAATCAATTACAGTTTTGGAAGTTTATGGGCAAAAACTATATAGTGTCAATTAAAATGCTAACTCTATATATGGTTCCACTTCAGCTGTGTTGAAGAACATATATTGATGTGCTATTTTGAGTACATCATCGAATAATGTAATTAAGGATCCATATGATATAGGACAACCTTCAGAAATCACATCATTGTTAAACTCCTCATTGCGACATTATTTGGTGTTAAGACTCGTCGAATCTTGCACACAATTATTATAAAAATTAATTCATTCATTAGGTAGATAACGCTTTACAATGCACCCTTCTGGGCGTGATTGATTCCACATACCCTTTCAACATCTTCATCTATCTAAAAATATCATAACGCTTGTAAGATACTTAAGACTCTCAAACTTATAGCTAGTTAGAGTATGATAAACAACATATACTTTTACGTGGATACATCCAATGAAATTGAACTTGTCCACATAAGCGAACTTTATGCCCCAAATGAACAACCAAATATGTCATGATATCAAGGAAAGAAGGAGGGAAAAACCTCTCAAGAAGGCAAAGGGTATCAATTACTTCCTTTTCGATATCTAACATACTTTCTCTATCAATTACACGTTGGCAAATGTCATTGAAAAATGTACATAATCGTATTATTGAATGTTTTGTTTCTTTTGGAAGCATTCCTGTGATTACCACAGGAAAAAGTTGTTACATTAATACATGATAACTATGAGACTTCAATGCCATTCGCTTGCATTCCTCTAATGAAACATAATTTGAGATATTTGAACTGTATTCATCAGGTAATTCAACTCATATAATCTCTTGCAAAATAATTTTTTCTTAGATCTTGATAAAGTGTGTGGAGCAAGAGGAAGGTAAACTCGATTCCCACGCTCTTCTAGGTGTAGGTCAGGACATATATTTATGTCGTGTAAGTCTTTTTAGGCATTATGTCTTTACTTTGAGTTTTCATTAATATCTAACAAGGTGCCTATAATGCTCTCACATACTTTCTTCTCAACATGCAAGACATCCAGGTTATGGCGTAGTACAAGTTTCTACAATGGTCCAAGAACTTATTAATTATTAAATAGTTAATGTTTCTCTTCATGCCAATTCAAATAGATGACAATAATTGAAAGATATGCATACCTTCCAATACGGTAGATCAAAGAAGATCGATCATTATTTCCATGTTCCATTCTTCCCTTTGTGTTTTTTTCTTTTTTTTTTCCTTCTCAAATTTTGTTGTGCAACCAACAAGATTTCCATAGGAAGGAAAATCATTGATAGTCCACATAAGCACTATTCTTAAATTGAAAATTTGATTTGCTTATGACATCATAAACTTCCACTCCATTCCACAATTTTTTCAAGTCATCAACTAATGGTTCCAAATAAACATCAATATCATTACCGGGTTGTTTGGGACCAAGAATTAATAATGTCAATATTATATTTTCTTTTGCCATACATAACCACAGAGGTAGGTTATATGTCACGAGCATGACTGGCCAACAACTATATATGCTACTAAGATTAGAGCATGGGTTAAAACCATTCGTAGCAAGACCAAATCTTAGGTTACGTGGAACATTGGAAAAATCTAGCTACTTGCATCAGTTGACTCCCATGACACAAAATCAACTGGCTGTTGCATCTTTCCATCATTGCTTTTATGGTTTATATGCCAACATAATAATTCAGCTACTTCATATGTTTGGAACATTTGTTTGAGTCTTGGAATGAGAGGAAAGTACCTCAAAACTCTAGCAAGAACACCTCATTTCATTCATTTAGTACGCTTATCCACCTTCCACCAAGATTGTGCACAAATAGGGCAACTCTCCAAATCTTTGTTCTCTTTTGTGAATAAACAACAATCATTCACCCAAGCAAGAATATTTTCATATCCTAAATGAAATGCCTTTTAGAACTTCTTAACTTCATAAATAGATATTGGGATGACGTTATCAGGTGGTAGCATGTCATGCAGTAGCTCTAAAAGGCTTGTGAAGCTCTTATCGGTCCAATCATTAGTAGCTTTAATCTTATATAAAGACAACACCTAACAATTTTGTATATTTTGTACAATGTGGGTACAAAGGTGTTTTGCATTCGTAACATTGTCCATACAAGGTTCATTAATTCTTTCATCACTCATGCATGATGAACCCAAAAATTCTTGACCATCTAACATATACTGACACCCAACTGCAGCTTTTGTAGGTACTTTTTCATCGTGATAGTACCAAATCTGATAAGTTGGATCCACGCCTTTAATAAACAAATGTTCATACCCCATATCAAAAATTTGATGACTCATGTTCCTATATTTCTTACATGGACAAAAAATTTTATCTACCCCAACCGTTGTACTCTCAACTTGTTTGACAAAGGTCCATGCCCCCTTCAAAGACTCATCGGTAGCTCTATGAAAAAAAAATTAAACTCTAATTAATATAACTAATTCACTAATTCTCTTTAAGTTTTCAATATAATACTCAGCATATACATACCTGTTAAGATGAATCCAATCTTTGTCAACATTGTTCTAAGAAAAAATTATTACAAGATGCTAATAATAATTAGCACATCCTTTCCTCTCTCATGAAAGTAGTAATTTCCCTATTATGTTTCCAAATCTCATTGATCAGATAGTTCAGTTATTCCCAAGACAAAATCGCCACTTTATTCAATTAGTATACAAATATTATGGTTAAAAAATAATTGTGCTTTGAGACATAAGCAAACAAGTTATCATCCTAGAACAAGCAATCAATACTCTTGAACACTACAAAGTCTAAACTTATGAATTTGAGACAGAAGCAAACAAGTTGTCATCCTAAGGCCAAGGTAAGGACACTCAGTGAGTCAAATTGAAATGATCATTGCTTACCATTTATGCATAGCGAATATTTATATGCATCCAAATGCATAGGTACTAATTCCATGTCAAATATAGAGATAAAAACTTTACAAGTAAGTCAACACTACAAAAGCAAGACACACCATGATGCTTCAATACTCATCTATCAAATATCATAAATACAAGAAAATTATAGTCTTTATGAAGTAATATATAAAAAATAAGAAACTGATTAACTTTTAGAAAATGAAAGCAAGTTAATTTGAATTCCCAAATCACCACACCAATACAATATCAAATCTTGATCACAAAAATCAATGCTCATACAATCATTTTAACCAATATGAAATTCAAACAAGAATAATAAAACACCAATTACAATATTCACGTTTGTGACCAATATCAGACGAATGCAATAGGAAGAGAATAAAATAGTGGGTTCAGCAACTCAACTTTAGAAATGAATCAAGAAGCTATAGGAATGGTAGAAGCAACAGTGACCCATATAAGAAAGAAAAAGAGACGATAAAATTGTTTAATTCAAGTAATTTGTAAATAAAAAAAGCTGAAATGTAAATGTAATTGGGAATCGTGTGAAAGAAAAGTTGAAGGTTATTCACATTCATACATCAGCAAATACATAAGAGTAGACATGCTGAGATCGGTTGAGAAGTTGATTTCTCAAAAAATCAAAATCAAAGAGGATGATGTAGACGTATCATAATCCAAACCCCAATAAGGAATGCTGAAGAAGCATCAAACCTAGTTGGAAAAATGGAAATCAAAGCATAAAAGCAAAAGAAAGTTGAATAGATATTACTTACTACGAAAAAGTATTCTCTCTAATAACCAATTACCAACCCAAAGTCAAACAACCTAAAAATACCATAACATAAACACTCATAAGTGACATAAATAACACAAAGTTTTTTATAAGAAGCCTACTAAAAAAATTGCTAGCAAGCTCCACCACGAGACTCGGGAAAATAATACTTGATTGTGTCTTTACTAAACAAAGTTTGTGCTTAAATAATAAGAATTGTGTTCTAATTATAACATGACTTAGTTTTCAAGCATATTGAAATATTAAAAATGAATGCAAACATAGGCAATGAAAGAGAAATGAAGGAAATCTATGAGTAACAAGATTGACTTCATCATCCAACCACCACAGAAGTAAAAAATCAACAAAATGAAAATTTATTTATCTCTCTCATAATTCATTTGTGGCAGTGCAACTAAGACTTATTTAAGGTAAATAAGCATGAAACTTGAAAATTGAACTCATTCAAACTTTCCATTCACAATCAAGTAGCAAAGAAAAAAAAGCAAATAATGTTGACAACTTTTTGAAAATGCCTTTTATCAAATTCAGGGGATATTCTTCGATGTTGTTGGAACTCAGTACTATATTATGTACATAAGTGTTTCTGAGAGTCTGGTGGTATCATGTTTTATGGATTCAAAATGCTAGTTTGCTAATCAATGTGGACAACTTTTTGAATGTTACTCTTTGGAATACTTAGCTGGGAAGAAGAAGAAATCGGAGAATTTTGATAGAAGTAAGTTAGTTTCCTCATCTACTTGGAGTAGATTTTCATGGTGGCCATCTACCTTGAAATCCTACAAGTTACCTTAGAAACAGTCGTGTGAACGCAAACTAACTCGAACAATTATGAATATATTAAAAAAAAGAATATGGTGGCTTCTTATTATGAACTATAAGCACCAGTGAAGACCCTATGGATAAAAGCAAATCTTGAGATACACTTCTTACAGAGTATCAAAATGAACATATCATTGTAATGGATGTAGATGAGAAAGAGACCAAATCTAGCAAGTATATACAAGGCCATATTGTTAAACTAGTAGCAAGTTATAAGGAAAAAAGAATTTAATATCCTTAGCTTAACAATGTTCCACATTAAAATTTGAAGCTATATCACATAAATGAATGCACATGAATATTTCATCTTCTACAACTATGTTAGGAGAAGGAGGACGTGAGGTTAGGTAATTTCAAAAGAAGTTCTATTTATATTAATTGAAACTAGTTAGCAACTTCTATATAAAAATTGAGGAGATGAGAAAAGAAATGAAAACTAAAGCTGTAATATTTGAAATATAATTGCATTTCAAAAGGCAAGTCTCACTAGAATCTCTACCAGCTTAAAAACGAGGTTCTTCACAAGATCAACATGACTCTATTTATTAAGCATTTATATTGAACCATAACCTTGGTTTTCAAGGGAGCCAACATAAACAAGAAACGACTGGTAAGACTAGGAAAATAAAAATATCAATGAAACTAACTACAAAATTAACTTGATTTTGATTCAATGGAAAGAAATAAGATAAAATAGCTAACTATGAAAAATTACTAGCCTAGAAACTAAATAAATAACCAATCAAAGATATGTTATAACATCATTGAAGAAAACCAAACATAGAACACTGACAATGACAATAGTCAAGTACAAAATCACAAGCAGTAACAAACCATACAAATAAAATCAAGTAGAAAATGTACAAAAATTAGCAAAGAAGTCGTAAATCAAGCTAGTGACAACAAGAAAACAAACCATTAGAGCAATTATCAAAGGCACCATATCAAGTTAAAAATATTGTTAAAAAAGAACCATACAATAGTGGTGCTTCCCTTGACTCGTAATTGCAAGAAAATCATCATTTTAAATCTTGTAGGTCTATCAAGAAAACAAACCACTAGAGCAAGTTTAATCGGCATCAAATAAATAATCAAGTAAGAAAATGTGAGAAATGACATAAATCAAGCAGCTTACGTACTTAAGAGCAAATATAGGCCGCTAGGTAACAAGACACTAACCAACAAGTTCAAAAAATTAGAATAAATTTTTTTTTCCAAACTACCATAAAAAAACTCCTTAAAATTTAGATTGGAAGATTGCTTATAAGAACTATTCAACATAAATATGAACCTACCTCTTCTAATAGATCGTGACTATTGGAGATATAAAGATTAGATTATAAGTTTTTGGCATAAACTTTGAAAGTTCTACCTATTTAATCCCTGCACTATAAAAAGTTTTAAAAAAAAGTTCATGAATTATTTTTATTGAATTCTTTACACTTTACAAAGATTAATGTCTTGAAGTTCTAATTTTGAATCTAATAAGTCTTGATTAACTTTATTCAATGTAATGCTAATAACAACAAATAGTTGAACCTACTTGAATTCAACTCGCCACATTATCTTTAAATCTTAACTAATAACATCAAATAGTTGAACCTACTTGAAATCAACCTACCTGAATTCCCTTTGCTTTTGAATTAATTTAAGTTGACTTTTGGTATGAAAACCGACCTTTTTTTATGTAATGAAAATGAATATAAATGACTTGAATAAGAGAATTTGAATAAAAGTCAAGCATGTCAACAATTGATCCCATGTCTATAAAAATCTAAGTTGAAAACTGAATCTAAGTTTATCCCATAATCAACACAAATTTAAGATCAAAGTACAAGCACATTTTATACATAGCAACTTTGGCTCATGTCTATAAAAATCAGTTTCTTATCAGAAGCACTTTGATATTATCCTGCTAATATAAGTCATGGATCTTCTAGGCAAATTATCACACACCTTCCAAGCATGTTCCATGACTCCACATTTATCATACACATTAACAGAGGAATATAGTCAGAATGATGAATGATAAAAAACAAGACCAAGTGAATGAGCAAAATGCTGAAAGTACAGCCATAGAGGAAGACTCACAAAAATAGAAATCTCAAATCAAGCAAATCAAGTGAACAAATAGAAAGGAAGAGCCATTCAGCAAGTAGTTCAACCTACTTGAAATCAACCTGGCACATTAGCTTTAAATCTTAACTAATAGGCTTGACTACATAAACTTACTAGATACAACTTTGAAAGTTCAAAGAATTATTGAAATTTTTTTGTTGAACTTAAACACTTAAAGTTTTGTTTCTTTTTTGTTTTTTGTTTTTTTTTTTTGACATAACAGAGGATGAGACACAATTTCATGTAAGTATTTTGGTATGAAGAAAGCTTATTCTATATTCTAATGTTTAACAATTCCAAGAATTTTTCTTGTTACCTCTTATTAGCATGAATGAGGACTATTAGCATGCATTACAATTAAGTTCAGTTACCAAAAGCAAGACTAATAACAAAACCAAAACAATTCAATATTCGACTGATTTGGTGAGATCAGATAAACTTTTTTAACCCGACCAAACAAGCATGTTTCTAGTGAATAAAAAAAACAAAAGTGTTGTTAAATTAGATCATACTAAGCAAGCACGAATATACCTTATTCAGAGCTGCAACAATAATGTACCTTCCTTGAGCTACTGTGATTTCAAGAAATCCTATCCATACAAGCTCAATCACCTCTCATGATTGGAAATAGATTTCCTTTTATTTTTGTCTTTATTCAGTTACCTTAGTGGTGCTTCCCTTCATTGGTAATTGCTGCTGTGAAATGATGTGAGTTGGTGTTGCTACTAGTGTGAGCTGTAATACTTGAGCTGGTGAGAATCAATTTCTTTTACAAGACAGTAAGAAACAAAAAAGTATGAACAAGTTGAGCAACAACTAGCGATTTTATTTGAGAGAAAGGGGGAAATTTATATGAAGATGCGTTTCAGAGAAGAAAGAAGGGGAAAGCATACTTGCAATTGAGTCATCGTGCGATTGAGAACCCTCCCTTTTCAGCCTTAACATTTCCCTATTTTCGATGAGAAAACTCCACTAAGCTAAGAGATCGATATTGTCGATCGGCAAATGAGAACCCTGATGTGCAGCAGATTAGTGTGTTTGAAAGAAGAAAAGAGGGGAATGCGAGTCAATGGAGTAGTGCAATCGATGGACTAGCACAAAAAAGATGAAAAGAGGAGAAAGGGGATCATAAGGAGAAAGCAAAGAAGCAAATGATCATGCAAAGAAAAGAGGAGAAATCTATTTTTTTATTACATATGCGTGCGCCAAATGAATTTTTTTACCGTTTTACTTTTTCACATAGCTTTTTTTGATAAGAAGCTATCCCAAAATGCTATAAAAGTTATTTTTCTTGTGTGGTCTTCTTCCTCTTGTAGGCTACTATCTCTTTCTTCTTTCTTAACCTTCTATCTCATTCTTTCTCCTCATTTTTCCTAACCAATTTCTCATAACTTAAGTTTTTGGGATTGTGAACTCTGCTGATATGTACACTAAGGCACTTACCTCGTGAGAAATTTAATTTGTGTGTGAGATTGTTGCAACTTGATATAAGATGATTCTTCTCTTAGGGAAGCTGGGAGGCATACTTTGGTTTCATTATTAAATATGAAATCAAGGTGGAGATTATTGGAGTTGTTTATTCTCTTTAATCATTGTTGAGTATTATGCTTATATCATAATGTTTGTTGTTTGGGCTGGTTTGTAACCCATGTTTTATACTCCAATAATTGTATATTATAAATGCCCCCTTCTGCTTCTTGGGCCACGGTTATTTAAAGGCCCACTTTTTACAGCTCCTATTTTCGACCTTGCTGCAGATATTTTTTTTTGTGGATAACTACATAGTCAGCCGAATTTCACTATACTCATTTTAAAAAAGTTCATATTCATTAATATTTTCTTTACTATCTTTAGGCCCGTTTTGGTCACTATGGAAAAGTGGAAAAAATACAATTTTGCTCAATGTTTATATTGGACAAAAAAAAAAAAATAAATGAACCCAAAAACGTGTGATTTTCTCCCCTAAATATCAACCAATATTTCTTTTAAAAA
>JAOANK020000084.1:1666195-1683502 GCA_026257165.2 Telfairia occidentalis
CCCATGGCTATACTATGAGTACTTGAACTTTATGTGGAGACATAAAAGTGGATTAGGTTTAAGTAAATAGCCAAAATTATCTATAGTATATGGATTAGGCTGGGTAGCTTCTCTCGGGGACACTATGAAATGCGGTCCGCTTTGTATATAATACAAACGATGTGATTTTTAATCGTTCATGTGGAGATATGCCAGTGGGGGCGTTCTATGCAATGAGTTTGCATAAGACTGGACCGCGAAATAGTCACTGTTGCTTTATAACGTCATTTACTGAAAACACTGACTAATTTCAAACTGATGACCTAGGTAACTCGATCTTAATCCTAAGCTAACTATGAATTCCTGTTTATTTGAGATTATCATTTGATCTGCATGGGTGAGAGAGGCCTAACAACGCCTGCTCAATATGCCTCCCATTTCAGAGGTAAGACCAGGTAGATAGTTGAGGACATAGCCGTGCAAGATGGAATTTACTTCTACCCGACTAGGAGGATAGTAAAGAGGTTGTTCCCTTAAGTGTTGATTCAGGTCTTGAACATGGGGCCTCACCCTCTCATTGGCCTGAGAGGGATTGGGTTTGGTGGTTGGACCACAAACCAAGTAGTTCATTAGATGGTCAGTGGTACTTAAGGAACACGAGGTAACTTAGGGGTAAACTTGTAATAGACCTAGCTAAGATTACGAACAACCTGTGAAGGGTTGACTTACTAATCATGGTTATATCAAATGGACAGAAATATATTTATAGTGAGGAGAGTACAGCTATGGGCCTTAGTGGAGTGACCCGTTAATTAACGAATGTTGGTTAGCTATGTCAAAGAGTTTGACTGGTTAATCTCGGATCATTGGAGCTCATGATCTATTGGTCCATTAGGTCCCTCGGCTAGTTCACATTAAGTAAAACCTTAGAACAGTGTGGTGAATGAATTTTTGGTGTTCAAATTTGGTTTAGGGAGAGTATGTTAAACATATACGATATATTTAACCTATCGACGTTTGATTGTGAATTAAACAATCAAGGGGAATTGAAAATAACATTTGAATGACATTTAAATGTTGTATATATGAATGAAGATTCATATTCGAAAAATAGTTTTTTTCAAAAACTGGGATCGGTGCCAAAATAATATTATTT
Source organism: Telfairia occidentalis (assembly GCA_026257165.2). Classification (NCBI taxonomy): domain Eukaryota; kingdom Viridiplantae; phylum Streptophyta; class Magnoliopsida; order Cucurbitales; family Cucurbitaceae; genus Telfairia; species Telfairia occidentalis. Next base: position 1,667,331 of record JAOANK020000084.1, read on the forward strand.
TAACATTTGATGTTAAAATAATTAAAATTAAATTACAAAATGTTTTAATTTAATGTTGATTTTTCAATTTATGAAATTGAAAATTAAAATGAAAAGTTGAGGAAAAAAAAAAAGAAAAAAGAAAGACAATGGAAATGGATGAATATCCATTTTCCACTTTGTTTTTCACCACAAGTAGCCACCTCTCCCTCATTTGATTCATCACCATTTGAAGTGTCAAATTGGGATGAATCAATTGTGCATGATCTCCTCTTTAAATAGGAGTCCTTTTGGTGCAAGGAAAAAGATTGATGAAGGCTTCGTTTTTGCTCCCAAACCATAAGTGTTCAAGTGTTGAACAAGAGCTACCTTCACCAATTCTCTCCCAAATTCACCACATCAAAGAATCCCACCATCCCGTTCTAAGGTTGGAGAATAGCTGAGAAGACTCTAGTGGAGGTCCAGAAGGTGTTCATGACCCAATCCGCAGAGAATCAAAGGAGAATAGCTACAAAAGTATGTGTTCTCAAACTCTTGTTTTTCCAAGTTTAAAGCATGATTTTATCCTTTAAATTAAGCTTATTAGAGTGCAATTGATCATATTTCGTTGTGCCAGCATGTTTATACTTCATTCATGGGATGGCATCCATAAGCATTGTTAATCTCCGATAAGTCCCGGTAAGTGCCTGAATCACCCGGTAAGCCTCGATAAAGGTTGATAAGGTCGTTTTGACCCAATGGAGGTTCTGAATGAGTCCCAGTAAAGTTCTAGAGTGATGTAGAAGTGTTGGGGCAGCATTGTTGAGAACCAAGATGATGATTTGAGATGCGACGTTGCATTTTAATGACCTTGACCTAGGGTAGAGGCAAGGTTGAGCCATATGACTTGGCCTAGAGTAGAGGCAAGTCGGCTAGTGTTGAAAAAGAAGGAAAATACACTTATCGGGCGACGTGTATGGCCAAACGATGTTGAATTCCACATGAGTCAAGTTTGATTGAGGACGAAAGAACCTTGGCTAAGGTCTGACGAGGCCACAAAGAGTCGCAAAAAGATTATTGGGGCTGAAGTTCCCCTTAAGGCTGGCCATGATCGAGTCAAGATTATGGTGCCGCACGGTTCAAAGAGGTAGGACCGTGACACTGGGCGTGGGTGGTACAGATGCACACGGTGGCGTGCACACTTGCAGGCAATGTGCAGGCGACAATGCTATGCACGACATCAAGGTGCTGGTCTGCAGCATCAAGGCGTTGTCTTTTAACTTGAAAATAGAAACTTGCATGTACAATTTTCTTCTTTTTTCTTCTACTTGTATGCAGTCGAATGATCTCGCTTGGCTTTTGGAGGCTTGTTGAGACTCAAGAACATTTATGCTGCCCATGATCATATAATTGAATATGATGTGTCAATGGCAAATTACACAATATTGATACCTCTATCTCTCAACTACAAAGTAATCAGTTCCAAATGGGTTTTCAAAATCAAAAGAAACTCTGATGGATCAATTTCTCGTTAAGCACATTTACCAAGGGATTTCACCAAGTGGCTGAGATTGACTACATGAGTACATTCAGCCTAGTCGTCAAACCAGTGACCATTCAAGTTTTTTTAACTATGGTTTTGGCAAAGAATTGGACAATTTGTCAACTAGACATCAACAATGTGTTTTTACATGCTTTATTGACGAAAGATGTACTTATGGAACTACCTGCTGGATTTTCTATTGCTAGTTTGACCCCTTTAGCGTGCAAATTTAAGAAAGCTTTGTTTGGTTTGAAACAAACACCTCGTGCTTGGTATGATCGACTTAAAGATTTTTTTGCTTACTGATGACTTTACTAACTATAAAGTGTACACCTCATTGTTTATGAAAGTTAATTCAACTGTCAGTCATTATGTCCTCATATATGTGATGATATCATTGTTATTAGTTCTTCTGCCTCTTACGTCATCGTTTAGTCTATTGAATACTTCCTTTACTCTAAAAGATTTGTGCAAATTGAGCTATTTTTTGGGGATTAAAGTATCATCTACCCTTGCTGAAGGTATGTTTTTATCACAGTCAAAGTACATATTTGATTTACTTCAAAAAGCCAAGATGTTTGAAGCCAACAGAATCTCAACTCCAATGATTAATGGCTTTGTACTTTCTACTCACAATGAGAGTAACCTTTCTATGATCCATCTTTGTATAGAAGTATAGTTAGCTCCTTATAGTATGTTACTATTACGAGACCTGAAATGTCATATGTTGTGAAGAAACTGCGTTAGTTTATGAACACACTATTAAGATTATGCCCTAATTAAGCTCGAGACACTTTTCAAAAAAAAAAAAAACAAAAAAGCTTGTGACGTTATGTGACCAATAGTGATGTAAATGTGATAGACTTAAATATTATTTTTTCATCTTGTCAAATTTAGTGACATTCAATGTCTAACCGCTCCTTAGCCACCTAATGTGTTCTTAAACTTGTTATGTATCATACATACGAGAGGATCCAGTTAAAGAGTAGTGGCTTAAATGGTCTACATCATATGTATATGTTGGGGACCTTATTTTGGTACAGTGTTGATACAGTCTACTTTTTAAGTGTTACAAATGATCTTATCCGGATCATTCATGTGGTGATATGTGAGTGGAGGTATTGTATACAATGGAATTGCATATGAGTAGACCGCGATGTATTCTGCACATTTCTTGTAAGATCATTAAAGAAAATATAAACACATCACTAGGATGAACATAGGTCATTTGATTTGAATCATGAGCATGTTATGAACTGTTGCCTTGAGCAGCGTGTTGAAAGTGACTTAGTGTCTTAGGAATGCATTCAATTGGGGAGCTTGGAACCTTCTTTACACGAGATAGAATTCACAGCCACTGAATAATGAAAAGTGGAGAGTGTGCACGTCTCCATATTGAGTGTGTATGTAAGTGATTACCTTAATGTACTGGTTCGAGGCTTGGACAATAGGGTACTCATCTTCTTGATGTTGGGTTTTTATGTCCTAAAACTCACTGGCATGTAAACATATTCTATTATCAATAAAGTAGTTATTGAAGTTATTCAGTAAAGTTGTTATTGAATTAAGTATAACTCTATAAATCCAATAAACTAAAAACCCATGGCTATACTATGAGTACTTGAACTTTATGTGGAGACATAAAAGTGGATAAGGTTTAAGTAAATAGCGAAAATGGTCTATAGTATACGGATTAGGCTGGATACCTTCTTTTGGGGACACTATGGAACGCGACCCACTTTGTATATGATACAAACAATGCGATCCTGAATCGTTCATGTGAAGACATGCGAGTGGGGCATTCTCTGCAATGAGTTTGCATAAGACCAGACTGCGAAATAATCACTATTTCTTTACACCGTTTACTGAAAACACTGGCTAATTTCAATCTGATGACCTAGGTAACTTGATCTTAATCCTGAGCTAACTATGAACTCCTATGTATTCAGGATTATCCTTTCATCTGCATGGGTGAGAAAGGCCCAACAACACCTGCTCAATATGCCTCCCATTTCAAGGGTAAGATCGAGTAAATAGTTGGGGACATAGTCCTACCAGATGGAATTCACTCCAACCTAACTTGAGGGATAGTAGAGAGGTTGTTCCCTTAAGTGCTGATCCAAGTGTTAAACAAGGGGCCCCACCCTCTCATTGGCCCGAGAGGGAATTCAGTCTAGTGGTTGGACCACAAACTAGTTGTTCAATAGACGGTCAGTGGTACTTAAGGAACAAAAGGTAACTCAGGGGTAAAACTATAATTTGACCTAGCTCATTTTACGAACAACCTATGAAGGGTCGACTTACTAATGATGGTTATATCAAATGGACACAAATATATCTATAGTGAGGAGAGTGCAGTTGTGGGCTTTAGTGGAGTGACCCATTAGTTAACAAATGTTGGTTAGCTAGGTTAAAGAGTTTGTCCGGTTAATCTCGGATCATTGGAGCTCAATATCTATAGGTCCATTAGGTCCCTTGGCTAGCTCATATCCGATAAAACCTTAAAACAGTGTGGTGAATTGGAAGTGTTCAAATTCAGTTTAGGGAGAGTAGATTAAATATAAACGTTGTAACCTATCGACATTTGATTACAAATTAAACGATCAAAGAGAGTTTTAAATAACATTTAAATAAGATTTAAATGTTGGATATATGAATAGGGATTCATATTCGAAAAAATAGTTTTTTCGAAAATCGGGATCGGTGGCAAAATAATACTATTTTAATATTTGATATTAAATTAATTAGAAAATTAAATTAGTTTTGATTTAATTTAGATTTTTGGTTTTTAATTTATGAAATTAAAAAATCAAAAATCAAAAATCAAATAAAAAAAGGAAAGAAAAAAAAGAAAATGGAAATGGATGAATATCCATTTTCATTATCTTTTCTCACAATCTTATGCCACCTCCAAATTACTTGCCACCTCACCATGATTAAGTGTCAATCAAAGGTGAGGTAGTTGTGCATGATTTCCTCTATATATGGAGGAAGATTTCGTGCACATTAGAGGTTTGATGAAGATCAATTTTGCTCCCGAAAGCCTTGGTGTTCATGTGTTGAACAATAACCAAGTTTTCACCTATTTCACTCCCAAATTCATCACTCAAAGGATCCCACCATCTCGTTATAAGGCCGGAGAATAGCTGAGAAGTCTCTAGTGGTGGTCCGGGACGTGTTCGTGATCCAATCCGCAGAAGATCAAGGGAGAATTTGCACTACAAAGGTATGTGTACTTGTTCTCTATTTTTCTCCCTTCAAAGCATGATTTTATCCTCTTAGTTAAGCTTATTAGAGTGCAATTGATCATATTCCACTGTGCTAGCATGTTGGTACATCCTTCACTTGATACCTTGAAAAGGATTTTTCCATGATGAGATCGTGGAAGGCGATCCACTAGAGAACTAATAATACTTAAGGATCAGATAAGCTTTTATGGTTATATTGGTGAACATAACTCATCTACAGTGCGAGAGTACAACCCTCAGGTCTATCGTGGAGTCACCTTGGGATTAATGGTGAAGTTAATTAGTTGAACAATTTGACTAACTAATCTGAACTCAAAGTTATAGGTCCATAAGGTCCCCTTGCTAGCTCATTACCTCTGCAACGAACACTGGGTTCGGAGAAAATTAAATAATTGAGATTATTTAATTTTAGTTAAATTATTTAATTTTGAATTATATCATTTAATTTGGCTATTAATAATCAATTAGATTTATTACAAATTGGGCCAATTAGAGATTGAAAATTCAATTGGATAACTGGACCAGTTTTAGGCCCAAAATTACATAGAAAAGAGGCTCATTGAGTTTTTGGAAGCTCAATGGAGCATGACTTATTGTTGAGATCCATGAACCCAAACTCATGAGATGGGTATTGAGCAATTAATTATGGAAATTAATAGAGATTTTAATTTTCATAATTAAATTAGAAAATTTAAAAGTCCTTTGAGTATTTGGCCTTATATAAGTAAACTTATGGCGAAACCCTAAACAAGCATTCTACATGCATTCTCTCTACATGCATTCTCTGCCTCATTCTCCTCCTTATAGCCACTAATAAAGAAAGTAGTTTTCTTGCCACTAATGAAGAAAAAGAGTTTTCTTCTAAGTTCTTTCAAAGGTGCCTACGCACTAGTTCGTAGCAGATTGAGAATATCTTGGAAGATCTTATGGAGTCCCAACGATCTGCTGCCTTTGTGATATTCCAAAGGTATATTTTCAAACTTATTTTTGTTAAAAATCATTTTATTCAAAAGTTGTCATTGCGGTCCTCATAATTCTGATTGATGCGCCTACTTCCATAGTGCTAGATTCGAGATCAGATTCAGGTAATTTCCCTTCACACACCATCACTCATTGGCAGGGAGTAAATAGGCTTATTCGTGACCTTAAAGGAACTTTATCTCATGATTTAGATATTAACAAAACCCTCAAAACTCAGTGTTCATGGATTTGCTGATGTAGATTGGGCTTCAAACCCTAATGACAGAAAATTAATTTCTGGTTTTACATCTATTTTGGGGGAAATCTGGTTTCATGGGGTTCAAAGAAACAACATGTTATTTCAAGATCCAACACCAAAGGAGTTTAGATTGCAAATGGTGTTATGGAGTTAATACGGCTTCAATCTTTACTAAAATATTGTTTGTTTCAATTCCGCAACCCACTATATTGTGGTGTGATAACTTAGGTGCCGTAAACATTATTTCAAATTTAATTATTCACTCTAGAACTAAACATGTGGATTTCGATATTTACTTATTGTGGGACCTAGTTAAGAAACTCTCAATTATCATGTCTCTGCTCACGCTCAAGTAGAAGATGTCCTTACCCAAGTCATTTCTACCTATGCACTCCAAGTTCAATGTCTTTACTCCTTCAGACATTGGCATACCTCACTAAATATCATTTGGTGTTTAAGTTTGGAAGTTTATTACTTTGTTGTAACTATACAAAAGAATTAGTTTTTTTTATTTTTGAGGTTTGTTAATTTAAATGGTTGTAATCCTTTTCACTACAACAATCTATATTGGATTGTTGTATTATTTTGATCAATAATGAGATATCATGTGAATTTGTGATCAATTGTTCTTGAGTAGTTTCAAGAATCTAAAACAACCTTTCAGATTAGGATCTTTAACAAACCAAAATCATAAGAAAAGAAGAGCTTTTTGAGAGTTGTAAGGCACTTCTTTTTGTTTTTGAAAAACAAAATTTATAGAAAATAAATTAAAAAGGCAGGTGATACAGATCTATATAGCTACAAAAAAAAAAAAGGAGGAAGAGGAAGAATGGAGAGAAGATGTAAATTCTTTATTTACAGGATTATACAATAAAACCCTAATATTGTATAATATAATAATTACCTAGATCTTTGGACTGGATGATTTTCACAATAACATAAGCTAAGATAACATACATTGATTCATGAAGTTGATTTCTTGAACCAATTGTTGAGGATTGTATTTCTCTCTCTTAGCCTTCTTTAATGCTTTATTAGTCATTCTTGATGGAGATAAAATACTATTTGATTAGGCAGAGAGAGGACTAATCCCTAAGGTTTTATCTTTATATATACACTTTCCATCAGAGTGTAAATTAGAAAAATTACCTTTTAATTAATAAGCTCACAAACATGGGCCTACAACATTATTGGAATAGATGTACATGGGCCACATTAATAATAATATTAGATTTAAGAATCTAACATTCTCCCACTTGACCCATGTGACATTATTTTTAATATTTGAGTAACAAACATAATGTGCATTGTAGAAGATAAATTCATCTTCATCATAATATCAATGTCAAGTAAAGAAACTAAGAAGGATCATGATGTCATATATCCTTGCATCAAAATAATTCCTTCCATGTATCATGAAAGCAGTTATTCATCTACATTACCTATAATGAAGGTATTCAATAATGGTCCAATAATAAGTTATTTTCAAAGAAAAGATCCTGTTTTATTTATGTAATTCATTTATGTATATACCGATCGTATGAAATAGGATTCATAAAAGAAAATCGGAAATAATAAATAAATTAGCTCAAATTGTCAAATAACGTAATCATAATATCATAATGATATCTACTAATGCCCATAAGTTAACATGTTCCTTGAATTTCTTAGGTGGGAATTCTTTCATTAGTGGATCCAAAATCATAAGGTTAGTGATAATCAATTAACAATCTTGTTTCTGAACATTCATTTAACGACAAAGTAATTTAAATTTCATGAGTTTAACACATTCTAAATACTTATCATTTTTTGAGAAGAAGATTGTTGTAGAATTATTACAATAATTTTCCGTGACTTGCCATTATTGTCAATAATTCAAATCTTAAAATAAAGTTTTACAGCCATAAACTATGAATTGTAGCTTCAAACCATGCTACAAATTTAGCGTCCATAGTGGACACAAAGATGATACGCTACTTCACCCTTTTACATGAAATTGCTTCTCTAGCTAATAGAAACAAATAGCCAATGTGGATTTTCATATATCCACACATCGAGCGTAATTTAAATCTGAATATTTAATCACCACAAGATGATCAAATATTCTTTAAGCAAGCATATAATCTTTCGTTCTTTGCAGAGGTAATAACACTTTTTTTGCAACATTCTAATGATCCATTCCTTGATTCTTTGATATTTGCACAACATATCGACAATATAAACTAATATCCAGTTTGGTACAAGTTTGTGCAACCATTAAACTTTCAACAATAGATGCACAAGGAATGATTTTCATTTGATTGTGTTCCAATTCATTCTTTGGATATTGCATGAGACTAAACTTATCTCCCATCTGAATTGGAACGACACTTAAAGATCATTTATCCCTCTTAATCTCACTTTGAACTTTATTAATATACGTTTTTTGAGACAGTCCTAATAATCTGTGTGGTCTATCACAAAATATTTCTATTCTAATCACATAGGATGTCTCACTCATATATTTTATTTCAAAGTTTTTAGAGAGACATTATTTTGTTTGACGTAATAAACCAAAGTCATTAGGAGCCAACAAGATGTCATAACCGAAACAAAAATTATAAACTTACTTCCACTGATCTTTAGATATATACATCAATTAATGATGTTTTCTTTAAATCCAAAAAGGCAATTGTATTATTAAACTTAAAATGCCATTATCGATAAGATTGTTTAAGTTCGTATATTGACCTCTTTAGCTTACACACCTTATGTTCCTTTTCTTCAACTATGAAACCTTCAGGGTGATCCATGAATATTTCTTTATCTAAATTCCTATTTAGAAAAGTAGTTTTCACGTCCATTTGGTGAAGCTTCAAGTCATAATAAGCTATGAATAAATGTCATAATGATTTTTAATAAGACCTTTTAAAGAGATAAGGAAAAAGTCTCCTTATAGTCAATACTATCTTTCTAAGTAAGTCTTTTAGCAACGAGTTTGACCTTGTGTCGCTCAATATTGTCATTGATGCACGTCTTAAAGTCCCATTACAACTGACTCTTTTGCTTCCTTTAGTCAATTTTATAAGGTCACAAATCTTATTGGGATCCCTTGATTTTAACCCTTCTTTCATGACAACTAATCATATAGCAGAACTATCACTTTCAATAACTTGTGAAAATGAAACTGGATCATTATCAACGCCTAAGTCAAATCCGGACTCGTGCAAATAAACCACATAATCATAAAAAATAACTGATCTTTTTTGCCTCACAGATCCTCCTAATTATATTTCTTATGATTTCTTTATTTCATGTTCATTCATAATAATATCATTATGTGGTGTTTGGTCATTACTTTGTTCTTCTTGTAAATTATTAACAGAGTCAACAATTACAAGAATAACAACTCGAGAAGAAGTTTTAGATGAAGGAATTTTCACCCCAACTTCTTGAATTTCCACTTTATGCGGTTCTAAACTCCCACTACCTTCACCATTATCAATGAACCTAGCATTTTCAATTTCAACTATTCTCGTATTGTGGTTAGAACAATAAAATTTTTATATCATGTAGATTTTTCTTGATAATCAATGAAGAAACTACTGGTTGTTCGTGAATTCAATTTCTTTTCTTGTGGATTATAAATTCTTACTTTTGTTTTGCTGCCCCAAACATGCACGTGCTTTAAACTAGTTTTCCTTCCTATCCACCATTCAAAAGGGGTTTTTGAAACTATGGGCTTACCAGAAACTTTGTTTAATAAGTACTGAGCAATTCTTAAAGCATACATCCACGATGATATGGATAACGATGAACTAATTAAAGTACTCCTAATCATGTTCATTAGAGTACAATTGAGCCTTTCTGCAACACAATTTTGTTATGGCCTGGCATTCTGTATTGAGCACATATGCCACGACTTTCTAGGTATTTTAGCAAATGGACCAGGGCATTGTCTATTTCTTCATATGTTTCATAATATTCACCACCTATATCAGACCTTACAATTTTCACTTTTCTATCTAATCGTCTTTCAACTATTTCAATATTTTTCATAATATTCACCACCTCTAGGACATCTATTGATTGAGATTTTTATATAACAAATAAATATATTCATAATGTGAAAAATTATCAATAAAAGTGATGAAATACTTTTCTCCACAAAAGACAAATAGAATATCAAAAGGCCCACAAATATTAGTGTATATAAATTTGAGAAGTTGTAGGCTTCTTGTGTCTTCGTTCTTGACTATGTGTTTCATTTATTTTCTGTTAATACAAGTGGAAAAAATTCTAAAATCAGTAAAATCCAAGTCTTGAAGGATTTCATTCTTTACCAATCTTCCAATTCTTTCTCTGAATATATGACCAAAACATCTATGGCACAAGTAAGGTGATCATTCATAAGATAAATCAGGTTTAGTAACAACATTATGAGGCGAGGTTACTAGGGTTATTTGTAGTTTGAGTGGTAAGAAATCCTAGCATTGTATTTGAAACATGAATAGTATAACCAAAATTAATCCACAACAAGTTATAAGGAGGAACTTCAATAAAGATTCAAAACATACTAAAGCATTGGGCTTACCTTTACTTTTGAATCATGCCTTACATTTCAGGCAATCTTTCTAACAATGTTCTTACTTATTCCAAAATTACACTTCCACTTAATTTGTTCCTTCTTATGAATTTGGGCAAGTGACATATATGTCTTCAATTTTTCTTGATTGCCCTATTCATTCTTTTTTCCTGGTTTCTTCCCAACTCCTTTATGACCCATGAGATAATTAGCAGAGTGAATTAGCAGTTTCTTAAGTCTTGCTTTCTCTTGAATAACCATACTTTGCAATTCATGCACATTCCATTTATCACTCTCAGAATTATAATTCATATAAAATAGTTGACCACACTCTGGATGTAAGGAGTTATGATAAATGCAACAAGGAAACTCTCGTTGCCTTTCATTCTCATGATCTGTAGTCCTACTGCTATGCTTTTCATTTCTAGGATATGCTCATGCATAGTACGAAAACCATCAAACTTAATGGTGGTTAAAGTACTCATCAATGTCTTAGTAAGTGACGTATCAGTTGACTGAAACTGAGAACAATTTTCTACAATTTTCATAAATTCCTTAACAATTTTAAATTTGTAATTATGGAGTTGCTATTGCTAGTTATAGTCAAATTCGCATAAACATTAAGCCCAACATGTTCAATCTTTTCTAAGCTTTATAGAAAGATCTCTCCTAAGCACTGCTATCATTGTAAGTGCAACATATTTCTCACTTAAGTGTGCTAAATCAAATCCAGAAGACCATAATGGAATTGGATTTGTTTGCGCTAATTGGAGAAATTAATAGTATTAAAACATGACATACATTTGGCGTGCGAATGAAGAATAACAGAAGATACTTGCAAATATAGAAAATATGCTTATATTGAGAAATAAACATAATTTACAATACAGATTCACAAAACATAAAAAAATCATTAATCGTACATTGAAGTTCTCCATTCGTTATCACAATATACAAAATTCTTACATAATTGATGCTTAATTTAATTTTACATAATTGGTATTTAAAATGCTCAAACCAGATATGTTAGTTATCTTTCGATATAGTAAATATACCTAACCAAACACGTCAATTAACCATGATAAGGTTCAAAATTATAAAACTACTAATCCAATTCATAATGTTTTATAATTATGAATATCAATATACCCATAAGAAAATCTTTAATATTTCATAATATCATCTCATTCATAAGCATTATATAAAAATAAAATAATTGAATTAACTTTAATTTGATACCTATACAAACTTTCTAATTTGGCCACTACGGTGACTAATAAATTATACATAATAGTTTAGCCAGACTAGAGTTTGGTTGCTTGCTGCTCTGTTGACCTTGACCTGAACCTTGACTCGTTCTAGTAGGGTAACGGTATGGTTGAGGGGTCAGGCGAACCTGCTTGAACTTCCTCTTCAGTCATGAGGAAGCCCCTGGTACTGACTGAACCTAGGACCCATTGTTGGTCAATAGTCGATAAGGGAGGCGATCCTTAGGCTATGGCGTAGTCAGCTGGTAGTGGGCTGCTGTCAAGCCTTGGATCGCGTCCTCTAGGCCCATGATAAATCTTCTTGCCTTCTTAGCTCCTGTGTCAACAAGTTCAGGAGCAAACCTCATCAACCTAGTAAATTCTCAATCATACTTTTCCACTATTTTAGGCTTAGGAACTCCTCCTGTTTCTTGTACCCCTCAATAGCAGGGTAGTACTGAAGGAAGAAAGCTTCCTTGAACTACAACCAAGTAACTTGTCCTACACTGACATCAATTGTTTGCTCAACAAACTCCCACCCCAAGAGTGCATCTCTCTTCAGCATGAAGGTCGCGCAATGTACCTTCTGATGGTCTGGACAGTCCATGTATCGTAATATGGTTTACATCGAGGATAACCATGACTTTGCAATAGTAGGGTCCACAGACACTTCATAAAAGGTCTCAGGGTCAAACTTCTTAAAGTCTTTTAAGTATTTGGCTCGAAGTAATACGCTTCCATGCTCTGGAAGTACTCGATTCAATGTGTTGACCACTGTTGTGTCCACTAATGTCTATAACGTACCCAACAACATTGATTCCACCATCGACTGAGGTTGCGCCGCTGGTTCAGCAGCAGGTTGCACATGAGGTAGATCCTCTGGCTGAGCCTCCAGTTGAGCAGTAGGCTGCTCTTGAGGTAGATCCTCTGGCTGAACTTCAGGCTACTTTTGAGATTCAACAGGAGCTACCGACTGTGGAGCTGCCCAACTCCTTCCTCTACCATGTCCACATCCATGCCTATTGGCTCTACATCCTTGAGTTGCATATTCCAATTTACTAACTTAAGTCAGCTATTTAACCTATACATGCTTGATACTCATCTAACAGCACATTACACTATAGCATGTTCAGCTACAATCATCAAAAGTATATATATGCATAAATTTACAACAACATGCTTATTTCATAGTAATTCTATTCAATTAATTTTCTCCCTTAAACAAACTAACGTATCTAGTGGCGGCGAGGAGATTACTACTTGGCCATGAGGACTTATGCTTACGATATAAGCAGTCTACAGAATCCCAAACTAGGCTATGATATGAACTGTAACACCCGTACTTAAAACTAACCTTAAGACCATTACTTCATGTATGCATAAATACTCTAAAGACATAAATTAAAATATTGAACTAAAATACTTAATTAAAAATTTCACACTTTAACAAAAAACCTGAAATTAAGATCCCAAGAAAATCTCACCAAAATAATTTTAAACCAAAAGACAGAACACAACCAAAGTTTTAAGTCTGAAGAAGACAAACATAAAATAGCATGAGGTTAACTAAAATGCAAAAATTTAAACACTCATCCATGGCCTCGGTAACCCAGGTCGTCAACCATCACGTTTAGAACGTTCATTACTTGAAAAATACTAATGGAATAGATTGTGTATTTCAACAAATACCCAGTAAGTAACCTCACTTACGGGGTCAGACCTTCAAACACATGCAATCACACATTTCATGGACTTAACATTTGAGACCTATTCACTGTCTTGTTTATCATGTCGGATGACCAACAACCTTTATCCCACCATGGAGCCATCTCACTATTGGTATGAGTGTTGGCCCTCAATTTAAATAGGAGTATCCGACCGCGGCCAATGCTAGATGATACTCATTCGGAGTAGTCAGATCTCACCCAACACTGACCCTTGAGATGTGGTTGGTAGTCGTCATCCTCTTAATTCATCAATTCACATGCTATGGTTCATGCAAGGTCCCACATACATACGACATGAAAATTTTAACGTTTATATCATGCATGTCATACTATATTAAACATCATCACATCTTGTTTTAGCAAACAATTCCCAAGCATGCCAATGCATGTATACAATATATTATCATCACAACTCACTAAAATCACATGCCAATATGCCATATATACAATATGGTAACCTACACATATAAGTCATATTACACTAAAATTTAAATGGTTTATATACACATAAGCATTTTACCATGCAAACATCATCTGATCTAAACCCTTAATAAGTTTGTAAGTGAAGTCACTTACCTCTAACGAGTCCTACACCTTCTCTAATAAGCTAGTTAAAGAACCACTTGGTCAACCTAAAGTCAAACACAAAATTCACTTTAGAAAATCAACTAAAACTAATTTTTAACGAATTTTGTGGCTAGATCTAGGAATATATCACCACTTGAAGCTTACCGTTTAAAAACCAACTCCACGCACCGTCGCCGCTGCTGCCAATCACGAGCCATCACTTTTTGAATTATAGACCACCAGATCTCAAAAAGCTTATTGATTTAATTCATCCCATTGAATTTGGGAGAGAGGGAAGTTGAGTCACCTAGGCTACGGATTTTTCGGTTGGTGGATTCTCCGAAATCACCTCTTGATCTTGAGAAAAAAAAAGTCATCCTTCAATCAAGGCAAGGGGGGATCACCAGGAGTCTAATGCCACCGGTCGTTCACCAAAACAGTGCCCCATGCGCCCTCACACGCGGCTCAAAGCTGGCGCTTGTAGCCTAATTGCGGCAGCCTACAGTAGCTTCTTCACGTGCGTGTCAGCTCACCCCCGATCCGTTCGACGTTCCGTTTCAACCAATGTATAAATCTGGTCCTTGGGGTCCTTTTTCACCCTTCATTAAACTAAAAAAATAACTTTTTTTGGCCGAAAAAGAGGAGAAAATGTGATTAAAGGCCCATACAAAGCAAAACCAAAAAACAAACCGTCAACACACGCCCATACCTTCGAGATCTGAGGATCCTTACTGCCTATAGCCATCCACAAGCCGAAAGTGAGAAAAAGACTCTTGATGCATGAGGAAAAGAGAGAAAAAGGCTCCAAAATGAAAGAAACACCTACCCCAAGCTTTTGCTGTCACCTGCTCACCGGACAAAATTCTGGAGATGATGGCTGGCATGAGAAACGTGAGAGAGTGTCTAGGTGGCGTGAAAGAGAGGGCGAGTTTGTGAGATCTTCTGTTTTCTTTTCTTTGGCAAACTAAATGAGCGGTGGCTAGGGTTTCATTAAACTGGCTTAAATATGAAGCACCCACCTTAACCTAACTCAACTTCCTCTTATTTATGGCTTTACCATTTAACTAATTTTTTTTAATAAAAAATCAAATTAATTCGCGAAATCCCTCTCCAATAAAACCTAAATAATTTTTCAATTAATTAGGCACAAAAAAATACACACTTGTTTATCCTTATTTTAAATTTGGAATTAGCCTAATTAATTATCAGAAATAACAATTACAAAATCTTACACTTATAAGATATCAATGATATACTTCGTATTAAAGACCTCTTTTTTTGTCTTTAAGAACGTGGGCATAACTTTTTTTTTTTTTGCTATTATGCAAAAATAAGAATCTTGTTGCCATATTTACAATTTAATGGATTTTGTGTTTTGTTATATGTGCAAAAGTCTTTTTTATATTTTGTTATATTAAGGTTGTTTCGTTTGTAATAAATTTTAATAAATAAATTTGTTAAATGAATTATTGTCACATTAGCCTTATAATTAATAAATAGGTTAAAAACACTTTTGGTCCCTATACTTTTATTAAAGTAACAATTTAGTTCCACAACTTTAATATGTAACCCAATTCCAAATTTGTCTTTTTAAATTAAATTTTAATTTTAAATTAAATAAACAACCCCTAAAAATGGAATACTTTTTTCTCTTTCCCTCCTTTTACATTTTTTTTTCTGTTATTTCTCAATTCCGCTGCCCATTCCAGTTTAATCTCTTTCTCATTTCTTCAATTTATGTTTATTCCTCTGTCGTTAATAACCACCACCATTGTGTTTTAAATCACCGTCGTCATTCTAATTTTGCTATTGTTTTCACCAATTTTGATCATCTTTCAAGTTGTTCACACTTTTACAGTTTTAATGGGTATGTTTATTTAATTTAGTTATTTTACTTTTTCCAAGAACAAACTGAGTCTCTCCCAAATCTTTCATTTGGAATTGGGTCGATAGCCATTGTTTAATGTCAGTAAGAAATCCCCTCTCATTCCCAATGAGAAGGATATCGTCTACATATAACAACAAGAAAGCTACAGCAGAATTGATAATCCTCTTATAGACACAAGGTTCATCAACATTCTGCTCAAAGCCATAAGATT
>JAOANK020000084.1:1691783-1721501 GCA_026257165.2 Telfairia occidentalis
TCTTGTGTACCTATATATAGAGACTTTCTCATACTGAATAAGATAACATATTTTCTCCCAATCACGTTTTACATGGTTCAACCAAACATCCTTTCAAAAGAAGGTAGATTCCACGTTGCCAATTTTGCAAATCAACCGATCATCAACCAGATTTTGCAACTTCAATAGAGATTTCCAAGGCCAAGAAGATATGGAGAAATCCCCAGGTATAGTATTTTTGAGAATAATGAATAATGGAAGAAACTTTTCATAGAATCAAGGTTGGAAAGAAAAGCTAGAACTACATCAGGTCATTTCCCCATTGTTCTTGAAAGAAGAAATTTAGTTTGGGAACCTACAACCTTTTAGTTTCTCGAATACTTGGCTAAATAACAAAGAATTTGTCGGTTTTGGGGGAAAGAATTTAAAATTCAGTCAAGGTGGATGAGTTTTAATTTAATGAAGAAAATTATCTTTTTATAAGAAACCACAGCGTAGCCAACCCATTCAAAAGAGTAGGGGCCAATGTATTTGTATGACCCCTGCAGATTTGCAGTTGGGTTTGGGCCCAGTGTATTTCAGTTCCATCGGGTAAAGAAACCAACCAATTAGAATTTTTGGGTTAGTCCAAAAAACCCCTGACCCAACCCAACTCATGTACACCCCTCCCTAGAGTGTTCTAGAAGCTCTCATCAGCACCAACTTCAAGCCCATAAGAAATTGTGGAACTTCAACCCAATGATTTTGGAATTTTTTCAAATCTAACTTTCTGAACTCATTTGTGAAATTCTTGGATGAGGGATGTCTCGATGATCTCTAAAAGAACTTCCTTTGTCTCAATGAAAAAGGGAGAACTTAGTGATAAGTTTAACAATCCATTACAATGGCAATTTCAACTGTTGTGTAAACGCTCATGCATACCCAAGTTTGCTCCACTCTCCTTCCCATCAACCTATCCGCTCTCTTCCGTCTCTACTGCCAAGTTATGGTTACAGATGTTTAAATTGATCTCTTTTTAAGTATCAACGTGGAGCCTCAATAACTGTCGATGCCATTGTCTAGAAGTTCACATCGTATTGAAAATTGCTCTCTATAGCAAGTCTAAGGGGAGAAGAGTAAATTTATCAGAGGCAAGTAGATACAAGTTATTCATGATGGCGTTAAATATTTCTAAGAGTATCACAACACCCCCTTCAAAGTAATTCCAGTCTAAGAAAAAAAACTAACCTAGTTCAGGTGCCTTGTGATTTTCTTAAGCGGGAACCCTTATTGAAAAGAAAATATTTATCAAATATCGGTCAAACACAACCACGTCAACCAAGCATTGAATTTATCTACTCATGTAAGCATAGCAGTCCCCAGTAAACATGACTCTCTCACCCCAGCTCCCTCCCTCCCCAACCACTCTCCGGCAACCATGAATAAACAGCTTTCCTCCAGCAAAGACAACGACACAGAGGGTTAAGATAAGTATGCTCTCTCCTCTCTCCTCCATCTATCTCTTTGCCTCTAGCCTGAATCCTAATCCATTCTCTGAAAGTTTTCATCGACATTTTTTTCAGTCCTCTTCTCATTTGGTTTATCAATAGAGGTCTCTAGTTTTCACATAGGGAATCTGTTTTATTGTGTTTGGGCAGAGAATGAAGTTTTCTTTGTTGAAGACGTTTCTCGAAAATTTCTAATGCCCTTCCAACCCTCTCAATTCTTCTAGTTTGAGAAGCTTATTGTGGAAGTGCTACAGAATCCGATTCATTCAAGATTCTTTAATCAAGCAAGAGACATCTTTGGCACTCGCCGTATTCAGAGCTTTTCCTCTGGCTCCATTTGGTTCTTAGAGTGTGTTGTATGCCTGCCTTCTGGAGGAAGAGTGTGTTATTATTCCAGCCAATCCAGATAAAAGTGGTTGGTTAAGGTTCTGGGAAATGCTAATAAGAGACTTTAGCAAGGGGTTGTCTGCTGCTATGCATCTGTTAAAGGATTTTGATTCTCCTGATTCTCGTTCCCATGGGAAGAAAATGTCTAGAGCTCCTTACCTGACTCCTCATATGCTGATGTCCTTGAGAAAAATTTACCAGGCAAAACTTCTTTTCCTTTGAAATCGATGAAGCCTCCTCAAGATTCAAATTGCTTGCCTGTTCGCTGTTCGCAATTTCTGGGTTAGAAAGGAGCAAGCAGTTGTCAGAAATAATTGGATTAACATGAGTGCTTATTAGTAGATTATGTGCTCGTGATGATTATAAAGAGATTTCCCTTGCCTTCCAACATAAATTCTCCCTAAATTGCCGAATCAACCCTTTTATGGATGATAAAGCTCTTTTGGTTTTTGAGGATGGCAGAATTTTAAATCAGAGTTCCTGCAAGATAAATGGAGGAAAATTGAAAAGTTTCATGTGAAGATTGACTTATCGAATTTTCAAAACACAGTAAATAGAGATGATTAAGTGTTATGGTGGGAGGATTCGCCTTTGTGAGATCTTCCTTTCAAACATTGGCAACTTAGTTGTTTTGAAGCTATAGGGCATCACTCCAGTGGTTTTTGAAATGTTCTTCAGAGACTTTAAATATGTTGAACGGTTGTCAAGCTCTTATTCAAGTTAAACCGAATCTTTGTGGATTTATCCCACCTGATGTTAGTATTAAAGATCCCAAGTTCGGAGAATTTTCAGTTCAAATTTCGGATTGCATCATCACTGATGTTCCTCCTTCAGTCATAAAAAAAATGTTGTAAAATGATTGAATGTTTGGAGCCAACCCCCTTCTTGACAAGAGTTAGATGCCATTAGAATTCAATCTGCAAGAGAACATGGAGAGTCAGAGTTATTTAAACCATTTCTGGAAAATAATTGTTCTGAAATGCATCCTTCGGAGGGTCAAATCCCTGTCTCAAAGGAGTTGGATGTAGAATTTAATCCTGACGTTTTGGCTCCTCCTTGCAATATTATTCCTCAAGGCACCATTGAACCTTCAGTTCCGTGTCCTTTAATTAATGAAGGTGGCTGTGAGTTAGTTGTTTGTCCTGAATTAAATTCTTCCATTGCCTTGATATTTCCCCGTTATTAATTATTTTGGCAGCAGCTCGATTCCTAAATCTCAAGAGCAGCTTTCGAAGCATTTTCTTTCTCATTCCCTGAATCATAATTTTAAAGAATATGGTATAAAAGCCCTCCCTCCTTTTTATGGCAGGAGATTAGTTTTGCCAAGAACAAGCGTCTTGTGGATCAGTTGCAAGTAAATTTGTTTTCTGCCTTTAATCAAGGATGACACCAGTAATAGGTCTGCAGTGCTGATTTTCTTGAACTCCCTTTCTTCATCTTCTTCACAACCAATTCTCGCACTGCCAAGGATCCTTTTCCAGAAGACCCTAATGATTCCGGCTCTGATTTTTGTGTAAGTTCAAGCAGCCCAGATTTTCATGTCAGCAATTTGTTAATATGTAATAATTTGGAGGGTATTTATTTTCACGAGGAGCTCACTCCTCTCTCCCAATCTCTCTCTCCCCCTGGAATGATTGATGCCATTGAACCTTCCGAATCTGACCCCTTAAAAGATACGTGCCCTGTTTCAATGAAGCCCCCTTCCCCTGTTTTATATTTTCAAAAGATAGGCATCTCTTTGATTCCTTTTTCTTCTGCTTAATCCTTCCTTTTGGGCTCTGTTTGCATTCTGTTCTTGTGTGATTTGTTGATTTTTTCCATATCCAACCAAAGGGAAGTAACAGTTAGGGATGCTTGGAAGAATGATTTGGGTATATGGGACATGGGGCTGAGGAGAAATCTTAAAGAGGAAGAAATAGTGGAATGGGCTGAATTGAACAACAAATTTTCCAGCATCAATCTTGTACATTAAGAAGATAGATGGAGTTGGAGGCTTGGAGCCTTGAGAAGAATGAGACCTACTCCACCAAATCTCTCACTGATTTACTGTACAATGAAGAACCTGTCCACCATTACAACACAAAGGCCATATGATGACCACTACCCAAAGAAGATTAAATTCTTCCTATTGGACTTGTCACGCAAAGCATCAACACCAATGATTTAATGCAAAAACGTATGCCCAACTATTTGCTTCTGCCACAATGTTGTTTCCTCGCAGGAATAGTATTGAACATAATGACTTCGGTTGGAAGATTTCTTTACCAACAGATATGGGCTGTCTTATCTTCACCACCCTTGCCAAACACCCCTTTAAAAAGGAGAAAGAGCTTTCTATGGAAAAATATGGTTTGTGCATTCCTTTGGACTACATGGATTGAGCAACATCAGAGAATTTTTGTTCACAAGAAACATTCTTTTCATCGTTATTTCGATACCATTGTCTAAATGCTCAAAACTTTTTAAATCCTATCGTTTTGCTTCTCTATTAACCAATTGGAGAAGTTAATTGTAACTCCCTCAATTGGGTCTCTACCCTCTTTTTATAATTTCATACATCAATGAAATTGTTTCTTATAAAAAAAAATGTAACATAGCATGTCAAACTACACATACCTCCTTTATTATTCCACACTTTGAAAAAACTTCCACAACCTGCAACATATAACAGAAAATTACAGCTTACTATGGAAACAATGCTCAAAGATACGACAACCATTAGTGGGTGTCTAAAACATACTTCATCAGAAGTAACATCCTCTGGCAACCCTGTTATGTAAACATGTGTATTTATTTTTAGTTCAAACCAACCATCAGGACTTTTAATAGCTTCCTGCAGAATTCATTAAAGCAGAAAGAAAAATCAAGTTAGTATAAGAAAGAATTTTTCTAGAGTGGCCCCTCTTCTACTCATAAATAAATTATAGATACAATGCAAGCAAAAATAAAAACCTTTTTTTCAACCTGCTTTCCACACAATTTTCTCTTCCCGTTCTGTTTGGTTTCAATCTCCTCACTTTTGCCCTTAGCTTCTTTTGTGATATAATCTTCTTCACCCTTGATGGACGTGGAAGGAACAGAATCATCTTCTTCCTTGATGGAGGTGCAAGGAGCATCAGCTTGAAGGTGTGGAAAGACTTCTTCTTCTTGCATGAAAGTCATCTCTTCGGGCCCATACTGCTCATGATTAAGAAATGCATCATCCTGTTCCAAAGTCAGATCACTCAAAATTATATCTACGGTTTGATACCATACGAATATATTATACATACACATTGGTGGATCATACAAAATTATATCTAGAGTTTGGTACCGTACAAACATAAAATATATATGTACACATATATATCCAGAGAGACACACACACATATGGGTGGATAGAAATATTTCCATGGGGCATCTGGTGAATGGCCTCGAGTTTGGAAATTGAGCCTGTACATTTTCTACGTGGTTTGCCTATCCAAGACTGTAAATTATCTAATTTCTGGTAATAAAGCTGAACTAAACAAATCCAAGCTTCTGAAAAGCACCTCTTCTACAAATTACAAGTTCACAACTCCAAGCTACATCAAGTCAAGCTTCTAAAACTACTCAATCAAAACAAACTAGACAAGTCCAAGTTTCCCACTCCAGAATAGGGATGTGCACGAAACCAAGAAAACTGAAGAACCAAGCCAAACCAAGTGGTTCGGTCCGGTTATTTTGGAAAAAAATCAGTTCCATCGGTTTAAATACGTAAAAACCCATTATAGTTGGTTCAGTTCACGATTTAGTTTCTTCAAAAACCCAAAAAAAAAAAAACGAACTGAACTGAAGTGATAATAATAAAATTATAAATTATATATACATAACCCAAACCACAATTTCAGCCTACCTACCCAAGCCCAACCATTAAGCCCAAATTCTTTCCCTTTTATTTCTCTCAAACCCTAATTCCCCCTAAATTTTTTTCAATCACCCCTTGCTCTCTCCTCTCCCTTTTCTCAGGTGTTCTCCCTCCCCTACTATCTCCCTCTCTCTTTTCTTTCAAGTTTTGAGCGTCTTTCTTCCACCCCTACTCTCTTTCCTCTCTCTCTACTTCAGCTGCCCCTCCCAAGCGGATTTATGTAGGAACCAGGGGGCACGATTTTAAAATATTTATATAGATATATATATAAATTAGTGTAAATTATCAAAACTACTTGATAGCTCAACGGTAAAATTTGAGACTAAGTATGCATGTGCCCTGCCTGGTCGAGCGTTAGATCCTTATCAATGTCGTTTTTATTGTTAATTTTCCTTCTTTCTTAATTTTCCTCCTTCCTTCCATCTTACTTGCGGTTTCTCTTAGTTTTATGTTAATTTTCCTTCTCACTTACATCTTACTTCATTTCACAGTTGGCACTATTTTTCATAATATTATGATAAGTAAAATTTGATTTTTTTTAAATTTTAGTTCTTATAATTTTTAAATTATGTAACATTTCTTAAATATTTTTTTTGTTATTAATATTAATCAGGAGGTGACCATTTTGTTGGTGAAAGATTTTCTAATAGAAAAAAAAATGCAAACTCACGTGGGTGGTCCTAATAATGCACATAATCAAGCTTGGGATAAATGTGAGGCTCTTTTGAAACAAAAGCAACATATATTTAATATTGAGAAAGTTTTTAATAGAATGTCAGACCAAGTACGAGTTGAGTTAGGTGCATCAACTGATTGTGTTTGATTTTTATTACGTCGGGTGCTTCCATTATGTGGGCATTGATGAGATAGAAGGTTCAAAAAATCAATGTAATTTTCTTGAACTTTTAGGATGGTTACGTAATTATAACAAGGATATTGAAGTTGTGACTATGAAAAATGCTTCGGATAATTTAAAATTTGAAGATATTGTGAATTCTATTGAATTTATGAATATTAAAACTTCTTATTACATTTTTATATATGGTGGCCCCCTGAATATGATTTCTGGACCTGCCCCTGCCTCCCCTCCCCCACTCATCCCCTTCCTCTGCACTTAAAATCAAAGAAGTGGATCCCATCTTCTCCGTTTCTTTTTTTTCTCTTCCAGCCACCCTTTTTCTTCTTTTTTTCTTCCAGTTGCTTCTTTTCTTTTTTGGTTTTGTGAAGGGATTTGTTGGTCTTGTGAAGGGGATCTGTTGGCTCCTTTATTTGGTTTACGACACTGAAAAAATCAAGGTGTTCAGTTCTGTCACCAGTTTTGGTCAAACACCCCTACTCCAGCATACACAATCCCAAGTTTCCCAACCCTAAATTATACAACCGAACTCCCTAAACACCGTGAACCGAACACATACGGGGAGTTTGTATCCTTGAACATGATCTTTCCTTTTCATATATGAAAAGTTTGTTTCTTGTTAAAAAAAATTGTAAAGCATCTTCTCGGTATTCTTTATTTTCGCTATTTACATACTGTTCTTTTTCGAATATTGGATGTAATTTTTGTTTGGGAAAAGATATCATTTCATTGATGTGTGAAATGATTACAAGAGGGCAAAGGATGCCGGAAATTTACAAAAGAGTTTTCCAATTAGCAGAGAGAGAAGATAAAATATAACAATCTTAAGGAAGGGTCAATTTACACCAAGATAGGGTTGTATAAGTAGTAAAATCCAAAAAAGAATTATAATCCCAGTATTTTCCAGTGAAGCTGCAGGCGATTCTCTCATTGCAAGTAGTCCAAAAGAAAGCCCAAACAAAACAGCTCCAAATAATACTCTTCACGCCCTTGAATGGACAACCCATAAGAGAACAGCAAGATGGAGAGATAGATAGCCACGGGAGCTTGTGTTATAGTATCTTAGGGGTATTAAGGCATGAGTGAGATAATTCCCAAAGGAAGACCATCTTTTTCAAGGTTCCAAACCCATTGGTCAGGGCCACCCCTGTCCAAAGCAAGCGGGAGAAGGTTTATGAGGCTACCAAAATCAATAGCTTTTGCATCATTAAGCTTTCTTCTCAAATTGAGATTCCAAGAGTTGTTCTTCTGGTCCCTAAAGTCATGAATAGAGCCATCTTTTTTAAGAGATAAAGGCAAAGATGGATGGGAAGGCAGATTTGAGAGGCTCGTTGACAATCCATGGATAATTCCAAAAGTAAGTGGATGTACCATTACCAACCTTGTGAAATGTGTTTGTATATGAGAAACCTTTGTTTTGCGATATGTTTCCAAGGGCCAGCAGATGATCTCAAATAACGAGAACCTGTCATGTGATCCATGTGGGAGGATCCGTATTTTGCAACAATGATTTCCTCCATAAAGCATCTTTTTCCTTATTGAAACGCCAAGTCACTTGGAAATGAAGGATTTGTTTTTCAGCTTCAAGTCGTCAATGCCTAATCCACCAAGATCCAAGGGAGATCTAATTTTGTTCCAACTAAGGAGGTGAGAGCATTGAGATCCTTCAGATCGTCTCCAAAGGTGGTCCCTGAAAGGAAACAGCCACCTTGTTTGGGATGGGGAAAAGAGAGATAATAAATGGGGAGGTTGGAAAGGGTGGCCTTAATTAAAGTGCATCTACCACCCTTTGATATCATGGATGATCCCCAATTGTAAAGTCTTTTCTCAATCTTCTCCTGAATTGGTGCCCAAAATGTTGCAGAATTTGGATTGCTCATCAGCGGGAGCCCCAAATACAAGTTGGGCCAAGTTCCAATCTTGAAGCCAAAATCAGTTGCTATATTGGACAGAATCTGATAGTCCAAATTTAGGCCAATAATTTCAGATTTATGAATCTTTATATTCAGACCAGATGCCTCTTCAAAGTGCTTTATGGTGAGGAGCATGTTGTTTAGGTGCCTTCTCTCGTGTGATGAAAACAAGATCATGTCATCAGCAAATTATGGATATTAATCGATGAATGATCGTTCCCCCACCTCAAATCCTTTGATAAGGTCCAATGAGGCTGAATGGTTGAGCATACGGTTGAGGCAATTAACAATAAGGATAAAGAGGAAAGCTGAGAGGGAGTCACCTTGTCGAAGACATCTAGTTGCACGAATTTTACCCCTAAGTTTACCGTTGATGATGATTGAGAAGTTTATTGTAGAAATACAAGCCCGAATCCATTTCCTCCATCCATTGCCAAAGCCATTGACTTTGAGAATCTCATCAAGAAATTCTCAATCCACTTTGTCAAAGGCCTTTTCAATGTCAAGTTTAATGACCACACCCTTATTTGCTCATTAGCTACAAAGGCAAATTGTTGCTCCGTGATAGTGGAGGGGAGCACAAGCTTTAAGCGGTTGGAGAGCACTCTAGCCAAGGCTTTGTGTGGGCAAGTCGTAAGGCTAATAGGTCTATAATCACCCACCGATTTTGCATCCACCTTCTTGAGAATGAGGCAAATATATGTTTCATTCATGCTAGAATTAACAATAGCTTTCTCAAAAAAATCATTGAACATACACTTGATGTCATCCTTGAGGTTGTTGCAAATCCCTTTGTTTTTCTATATGTTTCCAAGGTCCAGCAGATGCTCTCAAATAACGAGAACCTGTCATGTGATCCATGTGGGAGGATCCGTATTTTGCAACAACAATTTTCCTCCATAGAGCATCTTTTTCCTTACAGAAATGCCAAGTCCACTTTGCAATGAGGGATTTGTTCTTCAGCTTCAAGTCGTCAATGCCTAATCCACCAAGATCCAAGGGAGATCTAATTTTGTTCCAACTAAGGAGGTGAGAGCATTGAGATCCTTCGGATCCTCTCCAAAGGTGGTTCCTAAACCATCTTTCAAAGGAAACAGCCACCTTGTTTGGGATGGGGGAAAAGAGACATAATAAATGGGGACGTTGGGAAGGGTGGCCTTAATTAAAGTGCATCTACCACCCTTCGATATCATGGATGATCCCAATTGTAAAGTCTTTTCTCAATCTTTTCCTAGATCGGTGCCCAAAATGTTGCAGAATTTGGGTTGCTCATCAGCAGAAGCGCCAAAGATGAGTTGGGCCAAGTTCCAATCTTGAAGTCAAAATCAGTTGCTATATTGGACAGAATCTGATGGTCCAAATTTAGGCCAATAATTTCAGATTTATGAATGTTTATATTCAGATCGGATGCCTCTTCAAAGTGCTTTATGGTGAGGAGCATGTTGTTTAGGTGCCTTCTCTCGTGTGATGAAAACAAGATCATGTCATCGGCCAATTATGGATATTAATCGATGAATGATCTTTCCCCACCTCAAATCCTTTGATAAGGTCCAATGAGACTGAATGGCTGAGCATACGGCTGAGGCAATCAACAATAAGGATCAAGAGGAAAGCTGAGAGGGGGTCTTGCACAAATTTTACCCCTAGGTTTACCGTTGATGATGATTGAGAAGTTTATTGTAGAAATGCAAGCCCGAATCTATTTCCTCCATCTATTGCCAAAGCCTTTGACTTTGAGGATCTCATCAAGAAATTCCTAATCCACTTTGTCAAAGGACTTTTCTTTGTCAAGTTTAATGACCACACCATTCTCCTTTCTTTTTTTTCCTTCATGAATGGTCTCATTGGCTGTAAGAGATGCATTCAAAATTTGGCGATTAGCTATAAAGGCAAATTGTTGCGCCGTGATAGTGGAGGGGAGCACAAGCTTTAAGCGGTTGGAGAAAACTCTAGTCAAGGTTTTGTATGGGAAAGTCATAAGGCTAATAGGTCTATAATCACCCCCCGATTTTGCATCCACCCTCTTGAGAATGAGGCAAATATATGTTTCATTCATGCTAGCATTAACAATGGCTTTCTTAAAAAAATCATTGAACACACCCTTGATGTCATCCTTAAGGGTGTTCCATGATTTTTTAAAGAATTCAATCATGAAACCATCCAGACCGGGGGAAATGTTAGAGCCTACGTTTCAAAGAGCCTGGTATATCTCTTCCTACGTGAATGGAGCTTCCAAACCCGAACTTTGCTCATTGCTTATTGGGTCCCAAGATGGGAGGTCAGGTAGGGTGCGAGTTCCATCCTTTTTGGTGAAGAGATTCAGGTAAAAGCTCAAAAATTCATCTTCAATTTCCTCATCATGGAGCAAGCTACTGTCATTTGACGAAAGAATCTTGTTTATAGTGTTTTCCCTTTTGTTAGCCACCACCATCCTACCATCCTGTGAAAGAAAGAGGTATTTTCATCAACTTCAGCCAACCATTTGGCTTTGCAACGTTGCCTCCATAATCAATCTTCCATGGCCACAATGGATAAGAGATTGTCCTTTAACTCAATGTACTTTGCTTTCAAAGCAGAATGGATGGAACCCCTTCCTCAAGATGGTCAATACTAGTGATTTCCTGGATAATGGAGTTCTTTTTGTTAGAAAACTGACCGAAGGTCTCCCTACTCCAAGATTTGAGATGCAATTTTAGGGCTTTGAGCTTTAGCATAATACGATGCCAAGGCCAACCTTCGGTATAAGCGGCTGTTCACCAATCATTAATCATGGGTAGGAGTGATGCTGCATCCAACTGTTGGAGAATCTAAAAGGTGTTGGACCCCATTTTTCTTTGCCTAAGGTAAGGGAGATTGGGTAGTGGTCAGATGTGATTCGGTCTAATCTCTTGGCAAGTGCATTGTTGAACTCGGCTATAACATCATTAGTCACAAGGAATCTGTCGATGAGAGTGTGTTGCAGAGTCCCTAAAGCTTGACCAAGAGTATCTAATTTTCCATTGGTTAGGGGAATGCTGCAGAGGCATGAATTGTCAATGAATCGGTTGAACTTTTTCATGCTCTTAGTAAGAGGTTTGTGAAGAGATTTTTCATGTGACCAACAAGAAACATTAAAGTCCCCTACAATAATCCAATGCTGACCACAAAGGTAGGATAGATCGATAAGCTCTATCCAAAAACCCAATTTGAGAGCCGCTGTGTTGGGTCCATAAATCCCTGTAATCCAGAAACTGTAACCATCAGCCAACAAAAAGTTGAGATAGAGAGAGTAAACACCTTCAATAACCTCGAGAACTTTGAAGGAGAGATCATTCCAAATGGAAAGGATTCCCCCTGATGTTCCATTTGCATCAAGGAAGAACCATCCGATGTTTCTAGAGGTCCTAATCGATTTGATGAAGGCGAAGTTAATTGATGACTTTTTAGTCTCCTAAAGAATGACGATAGATGGGTTGATGTTTTGGAGGAAACCCTTGATCAACGAACGTTTCTTCCAAGAGCCCAATCCCCTAACATTCCAAGATAAGATAATCATCTAATTTATGATGGCCCCTCCTTTTATTGATCAATAGCATCATAGTTGATTGTTGATTGGAGATTTTGTAGTTCACGGAGGCCTTTTTGTAACTTCTTGGCAGCTGCTAACTTTTTTTGTTTAGTGGGAATAGCCATAATGCAAAGCCCATTTTCTCTAAGCCAAGGTAAGAGCAAGTCGAGGATAGGTGGAGGTGAGAAGTCAAGAGCAGGTTGGTTGTGGTTTGGCAAAGAAAAGGGGTAAAGCTGGTTGGGGTGAGTGGGATAGGTGAGATAAAAAGGATAAGAAGGATAAGAACCCTGGGAGAACAGGGGAGGTGGCTGAGAAGAAGAGGGAAAGCAAGGTAAGTTAGTTGGGGTAGAGGAAGAGGAGGAGGTTCTTCCGGTTCAAACGACCCAAGTGGGGGAGAGTCCTCGATGGAGGCAAGACAATTTGTCTTATCTCAGAGGGGTGAAAGAGAGGGAGGGCTGAAGATGCAGTCCTTTGTGTCGGATTGGATGGAAGCAGGGGTAGAAGAGTACTTCAGGTTGGTTTTTTTTGTTGTTGATGATCAGAGGATTTTTTGAGGATGAGGCTAAAAGGGTAGATGGTTCGAAGAACGGGGATGAGAGCTAGAGGAGGAAGGATTGTTTTTGGGTTTGGGCTTTAGTGGATGGTTGGGTTCAAAAGTTTTTTAGGAGGGAAAGGGGGCGGAGAATGGGGAAGCTTTGGTTGGGCAATCGAGGCCTATACAAAAGGGGGGAGAGAGAGAGAAGGTAGGGGGAGAATACCTTTTGACTTGTCGCTGACCTCTGCCAATTGAGAGGCTTCATGGTACAGCTTTGTCCGTTCATAATTAAGACTCTTCACGCGCGTGGTTTGAGAAACGGTCAAACCATTGAGGCTTCACAGCGCGTAGCTTCCTTCTCCGACAACCTCTGTTGAGTTTAGTTTTGGGGGCTTTGAACTTTAGGGAGGGTGATTCTGATTGGTTTCGTGGAATGCGACCATGAACATCTGGCATATATCCAATG
The DNA here is from genome assembly GCA_026257165.2 of Telfairia occidentalis. Classification (NCBI taxonomy): domain Eukaryota; kingdom Viridiplantae; phylum Streptophyta; class Magnoliopsida; order Cucurbitales; family Cucurbitaceae; genus Telfairia; species Telfairia occidentalis. The sequence goes on from JAOANK020000084.1 coordinate 1,704,840, forward strand.
AAATTATCTCCATTGAAGAAAGGGTCTAGAAACGGTGAAGGTTGTGATTAGAATGTTGTGAGGGTGATAGTTGCGGGGATGAAGACGAAATTATTTTCCTTGACTCGTAGATAGACCTCCATCATGTCCATACAAGGCAAGGTTTTCCTATCTGTTTCAATGTACGCACCGCATAAATCTCCAATTTTCTTGAAGGTCTTAATGCTCCATTGGTCTAATGGGAGGTTTCAAATCTTAATCCATTCTCCATATAATGGAATTTTAAGGGAGAGGTATGTTTCTAGACTCCAAGGTTTGAAGGAGAGTTTGTATTTTCCCAACTAGTAGCCATCCATGAATCTACCAAAAATTCTTGCTTGCTCTGGGTTTTGGAGGGAGAGTACAGGTTTGTCAACTTCAATGAGACTAATAGCAACCGAATCACTAATATCCTCCCGAATGGCTTTAATAATGTTGAACCAATTGTCGTGGAAATGTTCGCGGATAAGAATCACGATCGATTCTAGGGCAATAAATGCAATCTCCTCATCTGACGTTCGTTTGTTACCGAAAAATCAGAAGGTGAGCCATTGTGGTAGTTGTGTTCAATTAATGCAGGGGCTAGGTTTTTTGAAAGGATCTCTTTGTAGGATTCTTCTGCATTTATGGCTCTTTTAAGAGGTGATTTTGGAGGATAAGGAGAAGCCGTGGATCTTATGAGGTCTCTAAATGATTGCCAACCTTTTTTCCCTTCGCCAGCGAGGACGAAAATCTTGTTTAAACCCTCCATTCGTGCCAAGTCTAGCAATTTCAACGTAGTGTCCTTTCTTGTTCGTAAGCTTCTCAACCCATAAGGAGTACGCATCAGTTCTTGTTTCCTTGAACAACTTTTGGGTAAAACAAGAATCGAGAAGGGTGGTTAAAGAAGCTATGGTCCATGTTAATGATGACAGTGGCAAAACGATGCCTCTGTGAATATGTATCTGCTATTTTGTGTTGCTGCAATGGAGTATCACTTCCTCTCCAAAGAAAAGGAGGCATCAAAACACTTTTGGTTCATGGGTAAAGGTTCGGTGGAACGGTGTCTCTGGGTTAAACATGTCGGAGTAGGTGGGTGAAGAGGCGGAGAGACGGGGAGAAGAGGCAAAGGAAGCAAGCACAGGGGGGATAGCATTTTTCAACCTTCTTAGCATGTTTTGGATATTGGGTGTAATTCAGAATCATTTATGTAATTTTCCCTCATTTTTGGGGCTGGTATTTTAGGTTTACAATGTGTAACCTTACGGGTTTGGGTATTCCAATTGTTCAATGGTTACTTGTATAATCTAAAAGGGAGTATCATACTTTGTATCCTTTCACTACTTTAGTGAAATTTTTTTATTTAGTATGGATGGAGAACTAAAAGCCTCACCCACTCCACCCAATGCCATACCCCTGACTTTGACCTCACTGAATTTTCACCTCCCTGACCAACATGCACCGAACCCCACACAGCTTCTTCACCATTGACCGTAAAACTTTTACCATTGTTGTCGACAAGGCTTCATGCAGTAGTAGGATCACCATCACAAAAACTTCTTGGAACCGAGCTTTCCCCATCTCCCTCCACTGGTCTTCCTTGTCCTAGTTGACAGAAAAGAAATCCTCGCTGCTTGATTTGCCCCTCTACCAAAAATTCTTCAAGGAAACTCGAAATGATGATTATGTGCTCTGGATAGAGAAGGTCTCCAACAGGAGAGAGCACCATGCTGAGATTGTTAAGCTTGGAGTTAATGATGGTCTAAATAAGTTTATTATTCTGGCCAAAGAAAACTTAAAAAGATGGTCCCTCTTTATTAAAGCCTCCAAATTTCTCTCACCCCACCAACCCAGCCAAACCTCATTAAAGTTGATAACCTCATACAAAGAAGATTTACTTAGGAGCAATAAAGAGGGTTTGACCAAAAATCAAGAAATTTCCACTCTTGCTTACAGAAATCTTACTCCTCACCTTTCTCACAAAAGCCTCGCTCCTTTGGACTTTAATAACCCAATTATTGTCCATGGGAAATTCTTCCAGATTGGTACCAGATATTAAAGGCTCTTCCGTTATATATCAGTGACTACTGCTCCATTAGCCCCTTTCAACCAGACAAAGCCATATTAACCGTGGAAGACTCAGAACAAGCAAAAACCCCTCGAAACATCGAAGACCGGTATCAAGTTGATGGCTTTCTTTTTCAATTCAAAGTCGGGAGAACAATAGCTCACCTAAGAAATCAAAAGGTACCCTCCTACAGTGAACGGACTAAGGTCAAAAATCTGACCATGGACAAATGGAGCATGGAAACATTCGAATTGATTGGGGATTCATGTGAGGCTATATGGAGACTGCAAAGAAAATGCTAACCCATCTCGACATGATGAAAGTGACCATAAAGATTAAAGAAACCATCTACAGGTTTCTTCAAGCAAAAACTCATTTACTATTTTCCCCTCCTCCCTCTTGTGGTTCAGATAGACCCATTTTCACTCCCAAAAAACATATCAACTTCATAACCGACATTCATGAAACCCACTGCGCCCTCCGACAAACATTCCATGAGCTCCAAGCCCCATATTACAAAACCATCTCCCCCCAACCCACGTGCCCCCATCTCTACCGATTCGTACCACCAAACCTCACACCCTTCTAAATTTTCAAAACAGATTTACCCTTTTGCATAACTCCACCTGATAAACCCACTTCACAATCATCAAAATTGGCCATCTTTTTGTCTACCGCAATAAATACCGCAAGCCCACCCACCATCGTACAAAATCAAATCCCTTATTCTCCAAACCTTGCCCCAATTCCTGCAACCCAGACACCTTTTAACCAACCTGACACACTTGAACCCACACCACCCATTCTCCACCATTTGTACTCGAACGCTCCATCTAATCATACCTTACTAGATTTTTCCCACACTGCCCCCTTGTCTCTCCCCAATCCTTCTACTTCTTTTTGTTGTACCGCCATGTGTCTAGTCATCGTAAACAACAAAAAGACGACACTCATGACAAGTGCCAAACACTCCACTTTCAAGATTAAGTGCAATCCAATTCTGATGGGATTCTGTCCAGCCCCTACCCTCAATCAGAAGATACTCTCACCAGGAAATATGGAGTCATACCCTTTTAATCCTTGCTTTTCTCCACCGGAACACACCATTCCCCTTATGTTTTCTACAAGACTAGTCAATACATCACCTACTCGAAGAAGTAAGAAAGGTGACAACGAATCATCTGGCCTCAATCCTCTAGAGGCCTTGTAATACTTCTTGGTCTTCCACACATGAAGATTGAGAACTTTGTACCTCGAATGTCCATAATCCAACTAACCCATTCGTTAATAAACCCTTTTTTCCACCCCATTTCCTCCAAAACTCCAAATCTACTCTATCTTATGCTTTTTCTAAGTATGTGTTTAATAGAAAGCCAAAAGACAATCTTTTAGTTATTCTATAGTCACAAATTTCAAGGAAGAGCTAAAATATTATCAATAAAGGCCATGAAAGCTATGCATTGAGAAATGTGCCTAGAGGGAAAATATCAAATTTTTAATGAGAAGGAAAAGCAAGAGGAAGCTTATGACTGGTCAAGATTCAATTCCCCCTTTTGATTCTATACATCTAACTTTTTTGTACCTATTTGTGAATCTTCTATCCTTGTTAGGGGATTTTTTGGTTCATCCAGAGAGGAAGGATATTCATCTTTAGGGAGCAATTCTTCTTAAGGATTTTCTTGAAGATCCTTTTTCCGTTGTTTGATGAAACCTCTTTTGTCTAGTAGCCTTGTCTTTTCCTCACTTTGGAAGGTTAAACCTTTTGTGTGGCTAGTTAAATCTTCTATCCTTGTTAGGGGACATTTGGGAACTCTCTCTTTACAATGCAATTTATTGGTGTAAAAGTTTTCCTCCTTTTAGCAACTACAACATCTCCAATCTTATGTCAAATTGGAGATCCTTTTTGTAATCTTGGATACTTTTGTGCATTTCATTCCCATCAATGAAATCGTTTCTTATCCAAAAAAAAACACCCTAGGTAGCATCTTGAGAAAGTTTTCCACTTTGATTGGGCTGCAATGTTGTATTCTTTGCTTGCAATTGAGAATCTTGATTACCTCTTGTGGAAATGTCATTTTGCCTCGTCAATTTGGGCTTTTTTCCCCAACATTCAACGTTTGTCTGGCTAGACCTAATGCATGTAGTTCCATGTCGAAGGAGTTTCTTCTTTAGTCGCCCTTACATGCTAAGGGTCGTTTTTTATGGTCTGCAGGTGTTTGTGCTATTTTTTGGATCTTCGGCTTGAGAGACATAACTGATTTTTTGAGGGATTGAGAAGTCTTTAAGAGGAGGCTTGGGCCCTTAATAGGTTAAGCATTTCACTTCCAGCCTTAGTTGTCAAGGAGTTTTGTAATTATTCCTTAGGCCTCATTTTGTTAGATTGGAGCTTCATTTTAGTTTAAGTTGGCTATTTTTGTGGGGAATATTTTTTTATGCTCCTTGTAATATTCAATATTTTCTCAATGTACAGCTCACTTAAAAAAAAAGACTATTTGGATGCTCTTTACAAGAATCTCCTTCGTTAAAACTCTATCAATGAAAAGTTTGGTTTTTTTCTGAAAGAAAAAAGAAAGATGTGCGCAATCTACCCTACAAGCTATGGATTACAATAAGGCGCTCATGAAAAGGCCCCACAACCAACTTAAACTAAAAAGTTCTTCATAGAGAGCACGACATGAAAGGCCAACCACTTAGCAAAATTCCATACCTTCTCAGCCTTACTTTCAAAAAGTATAAGGTTTCTCTTGTTCATAACTCGCAAAGGATAGCCCTTAGCACTAAAACAAATAATCTTTATTAACTTTAGTAGAAAAGAGACATCCTCCAGCTAAAATCAATGAAATTGAACCTTCTCTAATTAGGCCTGATTATTGACTGATTACAACAACAACAAAAAAAGTATAACAAGGTTATTAAGTCAAGACTGTACATGTATCCATGAGAAGATAGGAAAAAGAAACTACAAAAACTAATGCCAAAAAACTAAAGGAAAACCAGGAACGTGGATATAAAAGAAAAGACTTCTGTTTATGGTTGAATTTCTTAACCAACCAACCTCATAACTTTCTATGTATAGAAGAAACAAAATTGGAGGGGGGGGTGGTAACTGGAAACTGATTTCACGTTTCAAACTTTATGACTCTTTTAAGGCAAACATAAGACACCACAAATTTAAATCCTACATCATGCACAAGGTTTCTAAGAAAAATACCTGAGGTACCCAGGCCCTGAGAGCCCTATCCCACTTGTATGTAGTCCCATCATCATCAGTGAATTCCTCCTCACCCTCTGGTGGCGTAGTAGGTCTGTCAAGATCACCTTCCACCATACCAAAATTCCTACTACCAGGACTCAAAACTTCAACTGTGGCTTCTGCTTGTCCAACCTCCTTCTGATATTTCTCAAGCTCATCATCGTCGTTGTTGGCAGAGACTGAAATACTCAGTGAGCACTAAGCAATAATTTGAATGAAATAGTTATTCATAAATAATTAAGAAGGCAATAACGAGACTTCACCTGCAGTTGACGGATCAGCTTCTTGCTGAAATATTCTTGTTGTCAACCCAGGAATAGACGATAATGGTTGCCATTCACTTTGTCCTTCGGACCAAGCTAGTGTACTCTCCAAGAGATACCCATTTAGATAATGCTCTGCCCAGGGCGAATAAATTACTAAATAGATGTTTCAATAGCTCTTATACCAATTGAACATGATACAGCGAGTGCTATTGTTTACTTGTACAACTGAAATTCAAGAAAGAAAGATTGACAGTGTAAATTTGAGGAATAACGGCCAGTTTACGAGATAAAACTAAGAGTTGTCATGATACGAGGTACATTTCAATTTCAGTATGTCACTCATCTGTTTACCTCAAGCATAATAAAAACTATAAGTGATTGTTTGGAATAAAAGCAACCAGCTATATGCAAATATGTTCTATTGAGTTCATATAACTCACCACGCAATTCAGAAAAGGCATATGGACCAACATGTTGCTGATCTTCACCAAGAATATACCATCCAGCTTCATTAACCATTTCAGAGTTCCCAACAGAAGTGTTGTCCATACCTGCAAAAAATAATGCAGATGAGCTAACGTAAATCCACTCAACTGAAGCTAGCATTAACATTTTAAACATTTGATACTTCAAATAGAATTAAACATGCAAATTTAATATCAAGAAAGAAAAAAAGATTCACGAACAAACAAAATATAGCTATTTAGAAATATAAGTACGCACATATATGTGGGTATCTGAACTGGTTGAGTTGACGCCGACGGCAGGAGAGAGGGAAGGAGCGAACGGAGTGTGCGGGGGCGGTGAATAACACCGAGAGGGCTGCGGTTGCGGTTGAACCGAAGAAGAAGAGAAGAGAGAATTAAGCGTGCGAAACTGAAGAAGGAGAAAGAAACCCTAATTTATTTATTTTTTAAAAAAAAAAAATCATTTGATCGGTAGGGACCTCCGCGGCGTCGACTGAGAAATGGGAAAGATCGATAGGACGACTTTTCTTTTTGTAATGCTAGCCTTTGCATGCGTGATATTTATAATTTATTTTAAATTCTATTTTGGTCATTAAAGTTTTAAGTTTGTTCTATATTTGTTGTTAAATTTTTAAAATGTTCATTTTAGTCCTTGAACTTTCAAATTTATTCTATTTTAGTTTTTTAACTTTTAAAATATTCATGTTGATCCCTGAACTTTCTAAAAGTAACCATTTTTGTCCATATCTTTATTTTATTTTCAACAAACTAATAATATAACTTCAAATATATGAATAAGTATGTTAATGTAAATATATATTTTAACCACATAAGTTGAAAACAAATATCGAACAAATAAATATTAAATGATAAAATTATATACCAAGACCAAAATGATTATAATTTATAAGTTTATGGACTAAAATAGACATTTTGAAAGTTCAATTATCAAAATAGACAAACTTGAAAGTTCAAAGACCAAAATAGACATTTTAAAAGTTTAACAACAAAAATAGAACAAACTTAAAAGTTTAGGGACCAAAATGAGATTTAAACATTCTAATTTATTTGATCATATATTTAAATAAATATGATAAACTTATCAATTTATATTAAATAATTAAATTTTTGTAAGAATTAATTTAAGAATTTTAAGTATACATATATTTTGAGAAACAAAATTCTAACAATATAATTATAAAAAAAAGTCAATTAGAAAATAACATTAAAACATATTCATGAGGGGTTGATGGTGTATCTCAGACTGTTATTCTTAAGCACTTTCATTGTCTATTATAATATAATAAATTTAAAAATTTTATGGAACGACGAACTAATAGAGGAAGAATGCACTTTTTTTTTGTAGGAAAATATAGAAGAAAGTTTTTTATATAGTTGGAGTTGAAAAAGGTTAAAAAACTTTTGAAATTTCACAATTAATTAGAATTATAGATAAACAAGTAACATAAATTTTATAATTATAAATATAATGTTGTATGATAGAGCATTATGTTCTACCACCCTAAATTTAAAAACTTTATGGGAAGAGGAATTGATGGAGAAACAAAAATAATAATAATAAGAGAAGAATGCACAATTTTTTTTAGAAAAAAAATAGAAGAAAGCTTTTTATATAGTTGAAATTGAAAAATGTTAAAGAACTTTTGAAATTTCACGTTAATTAAAATTATGGATAAATAAGTAACATAAATTTTATATTTAATTTTAAAAATAAATTAAACACATCTTTTTTTAGTACAAAATTAAACAAAATTTTTATATTTAATATTCTCATATTCTAACTCTTCACACTTCACATTCTGGTTAGTTGTTACTTTTTTTTTAATATTAGTTATAATTGTATGGGTAGGAGAGTGAGAGAGAATTTGAATAAGTGGGAGAGAGAGAAAAACACAAATCGGGGTGAGAGAGAGAAGGACAAAGAGAGTAGACAAGAGAATGTAGAAAGGAATAGGGGAAAGCGAAACATGAGAGAGAGACGTAGGGATAGATGAGTGGGAGAGAGAGAAAAGTAATTTAAATGAAGGATAATTTGGGTATTTTTGAAAAAGTGAGGGTTAGTATTATCCAAAAAAAGTTTCTTCAACATCTATATTTTTAGTGGGAGAGAGAGAAAAGAAATTTAAATGAAGAATAATTTGCGTATTTCTGAAGAAGTGAGGGATAATATTGTCCAAAAAAAGTTTCTTCAACATCTGTACTTTTAGTAGGAGAGAGACAAAAGTAATTTAAATGAAGGATAATTTGGGTATTTCTAAAAAAGTGAGGGTTAGTATTATCCAAAAAAAAGTTTCTTCAACATTTGATATATGTGTGTGTGTGTATATATATATAAAGAATTTTTTCAAAGGTAATCAATAACACGTTAAGAAAAAGGAAGATCTCACATCTTGAGATTAAAGTCACGCAGCCACAATCAAACAACTAATCAAACGGAAATAGAAAGACAAAGCTAGGAAAAAAAACCAAAATCGACTCATAACCTAAATCAAGCAATCAATCAATAGCTCTCATGCAGACAACATCATAGGCCCCAAGCTAGATCTACTAAAGCCACGTCAGGTCGTACAATAGAGGTAAGTCTCATATTGTACCTTGTGCAATACAATATGATGAGGGCAAGCACGAAACCCGTGAAGATGCAGATTTTGCTCCCTCCAAATATGATCAATAGTAGACATGAAGCAATATGTCATACGTGACAATGCAAAGAACCTCGACGACGACTCAAGTAGATCTCTCTAAATATGTAAATTCATTAAAGCTTAGTAGTTCAGTAAGAGATATGATAGAAGGAGCTCGCTCAATGAATCATATCACCCTAAATGGCTTCACTAAAATGACGAAAAGAATAGATGGTCATAAAACTCTACTGGATTCCCTCACAAAAGACATGAAGTCGAGATGGAAAGGTCACATCGATGAAGACAAACTCTGATAGAGAGTCTATCACGAATGACAAGACAACCAATAAAAGAATGTTTAGGGATGTTACCCTCAAACCAAAAGTAAATGATTATAAGGAACCATCATCTAAGACACAAAGTCTCCAAGGCACTAGCCATAGAGAACCCAACTTAGGGGGACAAGGTCAAAAAGGCCTTATCCTCAATGCTTAAGCATGGACGAACAGTACTAAGCAATCTAGACAACTCCAATAACTCCATCGAGCCACATGGCTAGCACTAGAAACCATCTAACAAGAAGAACTTTGACATTGTGGCATGGAGAGAGCTAGCAACATCGTAGACCATCTATTGACTATGATGCTGAAAGATCGACCCTCTAAGGAGGCAAGGGTTAAACCAAATAGAGCACCACTGGCCATTCCCAATCAAAAACCAAATAAACGACTGCAACTCATCCCAAAGGCATAAAATAACACCAAAACCCCGAGAATATACGAGATGAGTTAACAATCTAAGGGCTCATTCCCATTAGGATATAGGCATTCATTTAAGCCACCCACAAGGACCCCAGGCAAACAAGAAGAAGCCATAAAAGCTTCATCATAGCACCAAAGTTCCCGAATGAAGATGTGTAGGATGCAGACTTTCGTCCAGGCAACCTTAGCTCCACCCGAGGTATTAATGTAACCTTTCTATAAGCAGAAGCGAAGAAGATGATCAACATCATGCACCCTTAGCTGGAAACACACTAGCCTAGTAGACCTTGAAACTTTATAATGCAAAATAAATTAGCTACAGTCTTCTAGCATCAGAAAGCACACAGGCCAATTAGAACCGAACTCTAGTCACAACACGCTCCAACAAAGGTTGGCAATCTCGATGGGAGAGATGGCTAGTGAGTAACGGTAGTCCCAAATACCGCACTGAGAGTGAGGTTAAGGGAAAGCTCTTATCCTCCTAGATCAAAACACACTAGCACAAAAAAGCAAGTTCTTTAGAGGATTGGCAACAACCCATAAAGCTCCTAAAAGCAAGCCAAAGAGTCTTTGACAAATGCCAAAGAGTTTCTATCACTGCGAACAAAAATCATCAAATTTTTAGTAAATCAAAGATGAGTGAGGCATATCTAGTCACACCGAGAGTGAAATCCAAATCTCGAGGGAGGGTGGTTAAGCAATCACAAAGCACCTCCATAGCAATGACAAAACAACAGGCCTAAATGCAAGAAATGTAGGTCTAGATGAAACTGATGGTAGATTGCTTGCAAGCAAGGAACATTAAGAAGACATCCCAATGAACTCTCTAGTGCGGGATCAAATGAGGGGCAAGTCATCGATCGAGGACGAACGAACATGCAGTCAAGGGACTGACCTCAAGTCGAAGAGCCCCGTACTGACCTCCGCTCCCTACAACCACAAAGGTCACACACAAGGGATCCCTTTTGTGAAAGGGATGAGCAAACACACGACCAAGGGGATGGACCCCAGGTCGACGAGCATCGTATCTGCCTCCATCCCATGCAACTGCAATGGTCGCGCACTGGAAACCTACCTTGTGATTTGTGTGACACATTGAATGCACATCGTGAGTGTAGTCAGACATCGAGCCACGGTTCTAACACCGATGAACACTAGAGCGAGCAACTGGTAGATCGAGTTCGACAAGTTGTACGATGAACTAAAGGATGTCGAAAAAGACAAACTCAAGGGCCCTCCACAGAGACAACCCAATCAAAGAGGTCACCACGACACCACATGTCCTCAAACACGATAACCCTCCTTTCACCAAGGAAGTGATGGACGTCGAGATCCCAGAGAAGTTCAAGAATCTAACTAGGGGTGCAAGTTTGACCCTCCAATACCGACTAACTTGACCAAACCGATGGAAACCACCATTAGTTCAATTTGAAGCCGATTCGAGTTTGCGGTTTTGATTTGTGTATAGAGAAAACTGATCATATTTGGTCAGTTTTGGGTTTTGCATGAATCAGACAAAATAAACCCAAAACCAACCGATAATATTTATATTAATATTTAGAATATACTTCCAAAGGCGCTTAGCACCATAGATGGTTGCGAACTGTCTTTCATAAACTGTAAGCCGTGGGTTCGAACCTTGTTATTGCCCATTTTCTTCATGCAATGCATGCAAACGGTGAACTGCCAGACCGCCAATTGAATGATCGATTAATTGGTTCTAGCGATTCGATTAGTTTATTAGGACAGTTCCATTCAATTCTTAATACTTCTTAATATTCTATCAATTTGAGTACTCAAACCAAGTCAAATCAAATAGGTTGCACCCCTAGATCCAACCATGGAGGCATTTGACGAGACTGCAGACCTTGTCAAGCACATGGAGACCTATTAGTCCCTAATGGATCTTCACGAGGTCCCTGATGCCATTTGGTGCCATGCATTCTCGATCACCCTAACAGAAGCAACCAAAGCCTGGTACAGAACCTTGAAAACCCGATTGATCATAATTTTCTAGAAGTTGGTGAACTCTTTCGGGACCAATTCCTCAAAAACCACGAGAACAAGTAGTGGCAAGCCACCTCATGACACTACACCAGAAGTAGGGGAAACCTTCATGGTATACATCACTCGCTTCAAGAAGAAAGTAGTATGAGTAAGCAAATACTAGGATGATACTATTGTTGCAGCTTTCCAATTGTGTGTAAAAGACATCGACATGATAAAACATATGGCCATATACACCTGCCAAAGACATTTGTCGAGCTTCTCACATAGAAAAACTTGGTCATGGTCGTAGAAGATCTCATCGTCACAAAAAAATTAGCAAATTCACTACAATAAACGTTGTTTTCAATGACAAAAATATACAACAAAAATTATTTTTGTTGCCAGCATTACGACGAAAATCTGAAATGTAACACCCCGTATTTTTCAATATGGTCCTTCTATCACTAAATGCGGAAGCGTAATAAAACATTTAATAAATCCAAATCATCTCTTTAATGAACTCCAATAAAAACAAAATTTAAAGTCAAATCTAATATTTGAGTAAAATAAATTAAAAAAAACTCCATAATGAGTTCAAAGAATGAAATAAGCAACATGAAACTAATAAAAGTCTTTTAACTAAGAAATCATAAAAACTTAAAATGTCCAACTTCTCATGCCAGAATGCTACTCTTTAATCACTATCAAAATTGTCACTCGAACTTCCATCATCTAAAAACATTTAAGAAAAACAAAAATGAGTACAAAAATACTCTATAAGCAATTTCCATATCAAGTTGCAAATTCATTCTCTTCAAAACAGTTAAGAACAGTAACAAAAAATTCTTTTCAAAACAAATAAAACTACTACCAAAACTTTCAGTAAATCAAACTTTTATTTAAAAGCTAAACAGTCCCCAAAAAATCATTAACTTTCAAATATCAAAGCTTTCTATCAAACTTTGAGTCAGTCAAAACTTCCATTTAAATAATACTTTCAAAAATATCAAACTGGAAAGATGCATTATTTGGCTAGCCTTTAGAATATAAGTGGTTACCCGTCGATAACATCAATCAATCAATTAGAACATTCAATTAGAAATTGTTGATTAAATAATCAACCAGAACAATCAATACAATAACTTAAGTGTGGTGCCACGTGAGTGAATGATACACACATGAATCTTCATTTCTAAGGAATGCCAAACTATAATAGTGCCTTCCCACGAATAAGCTATAACAATTTCAATTTATGCTACTAACTCAAATAAGCAAAACAATCCCAAAACAATTATTTGGCATATCTGGATAGCCTTATCAAATTGAATCAATCAAATCTTAAAAAAAAAAAATCAATTCAAACTAAAACACATAAATTTTCAATAAACAATTTTGATTAAAAATCAATAGATTGAATAATTTAATCTTTTCAATAATTTTAATAACAAAAACAAATTATAAAAAGATTACTTTCAATTCAAAACTAAACAATATGAAAACAAAGTCATACTTTCGAATAGCGAAACAATTTGAATTCATATCTCATTTTCAACATTTTTCTCAAACTGTACAAAACATATTTTCAAACATTCGTAAAATAATCAAAAGTCATAATCTTTCAGTAAAAGTATAACAAAAAAATATTGATTTGTAAGGGATACAGAAATTACTTGCCTCAATTAGAAACTCACGGTTCTAAACTTACTTCATCTATACAAAGATCTAGTTTCTAGAAGCCTATAAACAACCAATACTCACAATTAAGTCCAAAAATTCTATAATAAGGGACTGAGAACTAGTCTAGCTATGAAACAAACTCATATACCAAAATTCTCCATTCAAAATAATTTTCTAATTAAAAATAATAATATATTTTTTTGGCTAAAGATCAGAATTGGAAAAATAATAAAACTCCTTTAAAAAGTAAAAACATATAATTTTCATGTAAAAATCAAAATAATAAATTACCTTATGGGAAACAATTAACTTTTTTTGTGTGCATAAAGAGCCCAAAATAGCAAGAATAGTTCAACTTTTAAAGAAAACTAAAACTGAATAAATCTGGAAAAATTCTTTAATAAAATCTTTTCAATTACGACCAAAAACAAAACTTTGATAAAAAAAATTAAGCCAACAAAAATTTGAAAATTTAATGCAAAAGACTTCAAATTCTTGAATAAAGAAAGAAATCCTAAATTAAACAAGATTCCAAAACTTCAATCCCAAATAAAAAAAAATAACTAAACAAGAAGAATAAAGAGGAAAAACAAACATACAACTTTTGGAAGAGAAAACACTCAAGACCTTGCTTCTTTCTTTTTTTGAAAAACTTTTTAGACCTCTAAAGTGTTTAGTCTAAAAAGTTAGGGCTTAGAGAGGCTTTTATAAAGAAACCCTAAAATAACCCCTTAAAAGATTGATTTTTTTTAAAAAATAAAACATAATAATAAGACAAAAATTATCTTCTATTTTTATGTAGAAGATAATATTAAATCAAAAATAAAAATAAATTATCAAAATAAAATAATAATAATATCTTTTTTTTTTTTCCGATTGTTACATGAAATGTCACCAATATGCGATGAAAAAGATTAATGTTGCTAATTTATGTGAAGAAAAAGGAAAATGTCAGTAACCTGTGCGACATAAAGAGCGATGAAAAGGAATAAGATCGCTAAACCATGTGATGAAGAAGAAAAATGTCACCTAGAATATACTGTGAAAAATTGAAAAATGTCACAATGCTAGAAGAAAAAATCGTTAAACCCTCCTTTAAATGAGAATAAAGGGTAATCAACTATGCTGATCAAGGAAGCTCGACATGATGATAAACGATTAAGCTAAGGCCCATGGTTTAAGAAGTACACCTTACAACCATGCTGATCAAGGAGATTCTAGCCATAATTGAGGACACAAGCTTTCTAACATGCCCCAACAAGGTCCACAACAATTGCCACAAAAGGGATCACAGTAAGTAGTGTTAGTTTCACAGAGATTCAAAAATTACCTGGATCGGATCTGCAACTCAGTGCAGCAGAAGCGGGCGCATTGCTCAGAATTATGCGGATCGTAATGGTGACTTTTGATTAAAAAGATTTAGCTTCTCTTCAGGCTACGTGATTGACCTGTTAGTTAAAAGAAAGTGTTACCAGGGTAGGTTTAGCTTCTCTCACTTCAACTTCTTGTAGATAGATAATGACATGAGGTTGATACTAACTCCAAGATCACATAAAGCTCTCCCCTATTTATTCTCTCCAATCAAAACAGGAATAGTAAATGATCCAAGATCTTTAATCTTTGGAGGGATTCTATTTTTAAGATAGCACTACACTCTTTTGTTAGAGCAACTGTCTCATATTCTCACAGTCTCTTCTTCTTGGTCAAAATGTTTTTGAGGAATTTCACATAATTAGGCATTTGTTTCAAATGCTTCCAATAAAGGTATATTTATGTGAATTCACTTCAATACTTCAAAAAATTTGTTGAATTGACCTCTTAATTTTTCTGCTTAAATTGCAGAGGGAAAGAAGGTGGTGGTGGTTTTAAAGGAACAAAGGTAAATTTTAGTGGTTCTACAAGCTTTGTCCTAGGGACTTCCTCTGTCTCCTCTTTATCTCCCACTATTTCCTTACCTTGCAACTCAACATTCTCAATCACTTGTCGGTTCTGAATTAAATTCTTTTGCTGACTAATTTCTCTTGATCAAGCCAATGTCTTTCCACTTCTAAGTTCAACTGCTTGCACTTGCTTTTTTCCTATCTTCTAGGATTTTTAGTATCTGAAGGAAGTTGTCCTTAAGTCAAGTCTTCAACTCATTTTCTAATTGTTTATCTACACCTCTAGGTTTCTCAAAGAAGCTTGCTGGCTCTATATTGTATCATCATTCTTGGCCATGTACATTTTCATTAGATTTTCCAACAAAGTTTCAGTAACTTGCTAAGACATTTGCCTATTTTGCTAGGGCATAAGTTGTTGATTCTGCTACCCAAATCTAAGAGGATAATTTCCTTTCTGCTACCCATGGGGTTCGTGCTAATTACTCCATTAATTCCACACAAAGTTAGGATGATTTCTCCACCCTAAATTATAGGTGTTTGAATGTGGGTTGTTTCTACCTACATAGTAAACCAAAGTAGGATTGTCGAGGCCAAACTCAAACATGTCCTTCTCCACAATAAACACAAGAATCTCCTGTCACTTGATTTACAATTGCGGTCTATGGTGCAACAGCTCCTAAAGAAAGGGTCTTAATTATATTTGTCAAAAAAGTTATAGTTGCCCTAATAAATGTAAGAGCGTCTACCTCTAACACTTCTTGATTTCTTCTTCCAGAATTATTCCTTGCATCGAAACATTGACAACTGTTCGCTTACATTCTCTCCAGAATCTCATACGCTTCATTATAATTTCTCTATAATAGGGCACCATTTGCTGAAACATCAACCATGTTCTACGTACTAAGTTCTGACTATTATAGAATGTCTCAATCTGAATGCAGTGTGTTAGACCATGGTGAGGACATCTTCAAGGAGTTCCTTGAATCTTTCCCACGCCTCACTAAAGAATTCATCATTATATTGCTTAAAGGATACAATCTCAACTTTAACCTTGGCGTTCCTAGTAGGTAGAAAATATTTAGTAAGGAATTTCTCTGTTAGATCATTCCAAGTCGTGATGGATCCTGGAGGAAAGGTAGTCAACCATGCTTTCTCTCCATCTCCCAAGGAATAAGGGAACAAAGTTAATCTCAAAGTATCCTTGGAAACTCCATGGATGACAAATGAATGACCCACTCCCAAGAAATTCTTCAAGTGCGAATGAGGGTCCTCTGCAGGTAAGCCATGAAATTTCCTTACTTCTGCAACATTTGGAACATCACAACTTTTATCTCGAAATTTGTTGCATCTAATTTGGCTTGACTATCTCTAGATTTAACTCTTCAAATAAGTCGAAAACATAGTCTCTAATGGCTCTCTCTATCATTGGCTAAAAGGACATAGTTTTTAGCTTGATTCATTGCTCTAATTTGCTAATCCATTCCCACTCCACGTAACTAAACTTCTCCTAAGTTTGGATGTTGGTTCTGTTGGGGTTGATGCCCTAAACCTTCGTGATCTTATAATTTTATTCAAATTATTTATTTAATAAAATAAGAGTTATTTCATTCGACATTTAGTGTGCATAAAATCAATCCAATAAACTAAGATCCAAGGTTA
>JAOANK020000084.1:1721601-1739237 GCA_026257165.2 Telfairia occidentalis
TTTTATTTTCAATAAAGTAAATTTAAAATAGCCTAAAGAATGTATTTCGTTTTAAAGATAATCAAATTAACATATATAGAAATTTTATTTTTAATATAGTAAAAAAAATAATAGAATATAATTACAAATTATACCATCGAAACTAATTTTGTTTAAAATTCAAGAATCTATTTAAAAGAAAAATTGATTTCACAACTTATTTAGAAGACCAATTAATTTGTTACAAATATTTCACAACTTATATATAATATTTGATTCTTAAAATGACTTATATACAAATTGTTTAATTACTTCTTAAAATTAAATCTAAAAACTACACAATCTTGCTAATAATTGAAGATTATATAATTTAGAAAAATAAAAAAATTAAACATAAAAATTACACAATTTTGCTAATAATTGAAGATTATATAATTTAGAAAAATGAAAAGATTAATTTTTCATATTTAAAATTATGGCTAAAATTAACCTATGAATTATATTTTTCTAAATAATATATATTATATGCAATCACCACCTCTAAATATATTAGATTATCTATTTAAAATCTTTTGTGTTTTTTAATTAAAATTTGTAGTTAAATAAATTCTAAAATATTAAAAATATATATATAATATACTTAAAATTGTAATTTTAAAATTAACGAATAAATTTTTAGAAAAATTAATGCAATATAGTTGTAATTGTGAAAATTGTAGCAAAAAATTTAGTCAACAAAACACAGTCTCCAGAACTCCATGTTAAACAACTCTAGACTATAAACACAGACTTCACAATTCAGACTAAACAACTTTGCACACCAAACACAGACTTCACTACTCCCCAAACTAAATAACTCCCTATATTTACTCTTCATACATAACAACTTCAGACTTAATAAGTCTACTTTCTGTGCCAAACGTCCCCTTAGTCTTAACCTGACCAGAAAAAAAAATTCGAAGACTAAACAATAAAACCTAAAAATATTTAACAAAAGATTGGCTTGTTCAACCACATTACAAGATTTTGATTAGTTGGAAATTCAAAATCTAATCTGGAAATCAAATCCATTTTATCCACATTTTAAAACCTATGCACATTACATCTGAGAATATATAACGTAGGACTTGGTCTCTCCCAACACGATACAAAAGGATTTTTAGATCTTCAAACCATCATAGTCCTCTTGTAACAGAGCAAGAAGCTAATATTCATAAAGTTAAACATCTTACACAGTAAATTAGCTTTTCACAGAGAACTTATCTGTTGCAAGTTGCAACTCCAAATGTGCAGATAAAATATTCTGGCCAAACTTTAACAACCATAAACAGTTATTATGACACTTTTCTGAAGAACGAAACTTCTCTCACAGAGAAGCTGGAACCCTTGTGAATGAGTTGATGTGCCATTGATGTAGAGTGGGGAAGCTTCCACCTGAAAAAAAGGAGGGTTCAGACACGGTAGCGTTTGTTTAGCTTACACTCTCACATCTTCCTACTTATGGAAGCTTCAAATCAAGAACCAAATGATGTAGCATAATTATGTGAATTCATAGTAATTCTCAAGGATAGCAGTGTCTGTCTTGAATACTTTTTTACATAAAATTGTACAGGCTCCCATGTATAAATTTTTGAATAATTTTGATTTTTTTTTTAAAGATACATTTCATTGATGACTGAAATGGTATACAAAATGGCAACTAATGCTGAGGGAAAATTACAAAAAAAACTTTTCAAATTGGCAATAAGAGAAGTTAAATTATAATTACAAAAGAGACATGTCAATTTACACTTTAAGAGAGTCAGTATATATAACTAGTTCTAAAACGCCCTCTTAGCAACAAGACTTGTCGTTGAATATCCGGAAATTTCTTTTGATCCAAGTTGTTCAGGATAAAGCTCTGACGAAGCATAACTTGAAAGGATGGCCCCTTAGAGAGAGAGAGAGAGAAGATGGAAAGGGCATCTCCAGGACGAACAATCGAGCACCCAAAGGTGTGAGTTACAAAATTTGAGAATCTGGTTGCGTGATCACAAGGGCTGAAAATGTGAAGTTGTGATTTTGAGCCTCTATTGCAGAAAGGACAACAATTTGGGGATATGTACAGCCAGGGGAGTCTCTTTTGCAGAAGTTGTGATTCTGAGCTCTCTTTTGCCCCTTTGATCTTTTTGGGGTATTTACCTTTATAGATCAGACGATAAAGAGATGCCATGTAATTTCCAATGGATGCAAGGGAAATGAAAAAGAGATTTTGAAGAGAAATTTCCATCTCTCCAGGCCCCACTCCCACGAGTCATTGCAGTCCGAGGCTAGAGCATAGGGAAGGACGTTAAGATTCCCCATCTGTAAGGTTTCGCCTCAGATGAAGATTCCATGACCTTCATTCCTGTTTCCATAGCTCGTGAATTGTTGCCTCTTTTTTTAAGGACAAGGCATATATGGCCGGGAAAGCAACATGAAGAGAGTGGTAATAAATCCATGGATCTTTCCAGACGAGAGTGGATGAATCGTCTCCTACCTTGTGGATAATGTGTCTGTAGACAAGGTTTTTGTGTTTGTCAATGTGCTTCCAAGGGCCGTTAGATGTTTTCAAGGCTTTATTACCGTGCTTTTGGCCAGTATGAGAGGTACCGTATTTGCTAGCAATGACCCTTCTCCATAATCCATCATTTTCCTTGTAAAAGCACGTAAGTCCATTTAGCCAGGAGGGATTTGTTTTTTAACTTTAAAGTCATCATTAAAGAGTCTCTCAAATGATTTCGCAACCTTAGTAGGCGATGGGAAAAAGCCAGTAATAGTAGATAGGTAAATTTGAGAGAGTTGCTTTAATTAATGTACATCTTCCACCCTTCGATACGTGAGATGATCTCCAAAAGTGAAGTCTTTTATCTATCTTTTCAAGAATTAATGCCCAAAATGAGACGGTATTTGGT
This sequence comes from Telfairia occidentalis, assembly GCA_026257165.2. Taxonomy (NCBI): domain Eukaryota; kingdom Viridiplantae; phylum Streptophyta; class Magnoliopsida; order Cucurbitales; family Cucurbitaceae; genus Telfairia; species Telfairia occidentalis. The sequence goes on from JAOANK020000084.1 coordinate 1,724,514, forward strand.
TTACCCTGCAGTGGGAGGCCGTGCTTGGCCATGAACCCACTTTACAGCCAAAAAGCAGGGGCTATTGAGGCCATCAATTGAGTTTCAATATTGATGCCCAAAGCTTCTTTGAATTCCTTGATAGTATCATCTCATATGAGGAGAAAAGAAGGGTGTTTTCCGCGAATCGAAGATGGGTGATAAGGAGCGGTGTATGGTCCGATTCCATTTTAAGGCCTTTAATAAGTCCAAAGGATGGTTTTTGTGTGAGCATCAGACTTAAACAATCTACCACAAGGATAAAAAGTGAGGGGGATAAAGGTTCACCCTAGCGAAGACCTCTTAAAGCACAGATTTTACCTCTAGGCTTCCCATTTATGATGATGGAGAAGTTTGATGATAATAGACATGCGCGGATCCATTTTCTTCATTTTTGTCCGAAACCTTTGACTAGAAGGATGTCATCAAGGAACTCCCAATCAACTTTGTGAAAGACATTTTCAATGTCAAGTTTAACAACTACTCGTTACTTTTTCCTCCTTTTCCAATCCTCGATGAGTTTGTTCCCAATGAGGGACGCATCAAGAATTTGGCGATTGCGACAAAGGCTAATCGGTACGTCGTAATGGTGGATGGCAACACTTTTTTGAGACGTTTAGAGAGAACTCTCACGAGGATCTTGTAGAGGCAAGTAGTTAGGCTAATAGGATGAAAATCCCACACCTTTTTAGCATCCATTTTCTTAATAATGAGACAGATATAGGTCTAATTCATGCTAGGAGAAGAAGCAAATGAAATCGAGACACCTATACCGACCCAAATCCAAGAGTTACTCCAAAATTTTCCAACTTTAACAGACTCCCCAACCACTTTACCCCCATTACGAGCTATACAACACCAAATTGACTTAATTCCCAGATCCAGTCTCCCAAATCTTCCCCATTACAACATGAACCCAAAAGAATTTAGCATTCTTCAAGAATCAATACAAGAACTCTTGAATAAAGGGCACATAAATGTAATTGAGATTAGGAGAAAATGTTATCTTATTTCGTATGAGAAGGTCACTATATATAGGTCTAAAGCATGTCCAATTACTATAAAGGACAAATACATAATAACACATATATATTTATATCATAACACTCCCCCTCAAGCTAGGGCAAATATGTCAATCATGTCCAGCTCTTTGCAAAAATAGTTTATTCTTGCTCTGTTTAAGGCTTTTGTAAAAATATCTCCAATTGCTCTCCAGTCTTCACATAACCTATGAACACCAAACCTTGTCGTATTTTCTCACGAATAAAATAACAGTCAACTACAATGTGTTTAGTCCTCTCATGAAATACTGGATTAGAGGCAATATAAAGTGTAGCTTGATTGTCACACCACAATTTTGTTGGCATTGTAAAGCTGAAGCCCATTTCGGTTAGGAGTTGATGTATTCATACTATTTCACACAAATACTATGCCATGGCTCTATATTCTAACTCAGCACTTGAATGTGAAAACACATTCTGCTTTTTACTCTTTCATAACACCAAATTGCCTCCTATAAAAACAATATCCAAAAGTTGATCTTCTATCTTCTCTAGAACCAGCTCAATCAACATCTGAAAAATACTCCACTCTTATATGATCGTGATTTTTATATAGGATTCCACGTCTAGGTGCAGTTTTTTGATAGCATAAAATTTGTTCTACCGCAACCCAATGATCTACAGTAGGTGAAGATATATATTGACTTACAATACTTACTGAATAAGTAATGTCTGGCCTCGTTACCATTAGATAATTCAACTTTCCAACAAGTCTTCTGTACCTCCCAGAAACTTTAAATAATTCCCCATCTTTGCTAAACTGCAAATTCGGGGTCATCAGAGTACTACATGGTTTGGCCTCATTTTTCCAATCTCAGATAACAAGTCAAGCACATATTTACGTTGTGACAGAAAAATATCTTTCTTACTTCTCATCACTTCGATACCCAAGAAATACTTCAGTGTTCCCAAATCTTTTGTGTGAAACTTACCTTGAAGGAAAGTTCTGAGAGAAGAAATACATGATGCATCATTCTCAGTAATAACCAAGGATTAAAATATCGATATCGGTAACTCAGATTTAAGGACATATCGACAGATATTTTGAGAAAAATCACGAAAATTAGACAAAAATTAGAAAAATCACGAAAATTTGAATATCGACATGATTTTTTTTTTTTTTTTGTGAAACTATAAAACAAACTTATTTAAGTTGTAAACCATTATTTTAAGCATATATATCAATAATTAGAAGCCAAATATATGCATTATTATAATAATTGGTACTATTAAACGCTGAAAAATAAATACGAACTTAAATAATTTATTGATAAAAAGTTGTATTAGTATATTAGAATAACATGAATATAATTAATATGGTAATGACAAATAATTCAATAATAATTTATAAGATAAAAATTCAAAAACTAATAATAAATTAATGAATTAAAAAAGAAAAAAAATAGAGAAAAAATTATACTGGGAGCATAAATAATACTTGATAAATTAAAAAAATTAAAGTTAAATTAAAGAATTTAAAAAAAATAGGAGAAAAAGAATAGATAATAAAATGATACTTTGAAAATTAGATATAATAATTGGAAAATAAAATAATATTTATAACAAAATTAAAAGTAATTTTTTTTAAGAAATTAAAATAATAGTAATTAGTTAATTTAAATAATTAGACTAGTAGGGTAGGTGGAGCAAGAACATAAAAAAAAAGGTTAGAAAGAATAGCAAAAATAAGAAATTTGAAACTTAAGAATGAAAGTGTTGTGATTGTGTGTTAAAATTTAGAGAAATAATAGAATTTATAGAAATTTTAAGTAGATATAAGATTTTTTTTAACAATATTTTTAAATTTGAAAATTTTTGGAAATATAATATATGAAATATCAAATCAATCTTAATTTTTCATTCAAAAGATTGAAAAATGCATAAAGAAAATGGTAAATAATTGGTTAATAAAAAAAATAAATAATCAAAATAGAGAAAAAAGAAAAGGAAAAAAATTGATCTAAAAACAAAAATCGAACGATGCATTTTCACGAATTGAACACGCACCCTCATGTACATCAGGGGTGCGCGCAAACCATCCAGCCAAAAGATGATTTATATACTTGCGATATATTAGTAATATATCAAAATCGACGATATTTTGATTTTTCACACTATATCGAGACCCCCCGTTATTCGATATATTGCTGAAATTTCGTCGATTTTTTCTGATTTTTTATTCCTTAGTAACAACAATATCATCAACATACAAAACAAGTAGAGTAATACAACTCTCAGACCGAAGATAGAAGACAAATTAATCGGACATACTTTTCTTCATTACAAATTGCTCAAGAGCTTGACTAAATTTACCAAACCATGCTCATAGACAATGTTTTAATCCATACAAAGATTTTCTTAGTCAACAAACTTTATCACTCTCCTCTTTAGCAACAAACCCAAGTGGTTGCTCTATATAAACTTCCTCATAAAGATCACCATGGAGGAACACGTTCTTGATGTCAAGTTGATGTAAAGGCCAGCTTTGTGTAGCTACTAGAGAAATAAACAACCGAACAGATGTGAGTTTTGCAACCACAAAAAATGTGTCAGAATGATCAATACCATAGATTTGAGCATAGCCTTTAACAACAAGGCGAGCTTTCAATCGAGCAACAGAGTTGTTGGGGTTAACCTTGGTTGCAAATACTCATTTACACCTAATGACCTTCTTTCTTGCTGGACGAGACACTAGATTCCAGGTACCATCAACAGCTAAGGCATTCATTTCTTCTATCATTGCAGTACGCCAACTAGGATGAGATAAAGCTTCATGAACATATTTAAAAATAGAGAAAGAATCAATGGATGTAACAAATGAATAAAAGGGTGAGGACAAATGTTTATAAGAGAAAAAAGAAGAAATAGGATAAGTACAAGTACGTTTACCTTTGCGAAGGGCAATAGGAAGCTCATCACTTAGTCCTAAATCAAATGCCGAAGAATCTTCTAGTAAAGGACATGTGCCTGGAGGTTGTAGTGGTGGCGGTTGCCTGGAGTATAAGTGAGTAATAGGTGCGCAAGGAGAAATGGAAACCAAAAGAGGAGCATGGGAGGATTATGAAGAAACCATCTCATAAGTTAAAATATCATCCTCCTTCTCCTGACACGTGCTCGGCAGTGATGGACTAAAGGGCATATTCTCAAAACATGTGATATCAAGAGAGACAAGATACCTATTAAGACTTGGACAATAACAACGATACCCTTTTTTAATGCGAGAATATCCAAGAAAGATGCATTTCAAGGATTTGGGGTCTAACTTGGTAACATGAGGACGAACATCGCGAGGAAAGCAAGTGGAACCAAAACAAAGAGTTTGATGGAAAAAGAACACGATAAGGAATCTCACCATTTAGAACAAAGGAAAGCATTTGATTAATCAAGAAGCAAGTTGTGGAACTGCATCGTCCCAAAAATGCTTTGAAATATGCATTTGAAAGGATAATGCCCTCGCAGTTTTAAGACAATGTCTATTTTTACGTTTAGCAACTCCATTATGGGATGGAGTGTCAGCAAAAAAGATTGATAAATAGTGTCATTAGTGCACAAATAAGATCCAAGCATATGAGAAAAGTATTCACCAGCATTATCAATTCACATAATTTTAAGCATGTTAAATTGAATTTGAATTTTAGCATGGAAAGAGCGAAAATGAGAAAGCAACTCAAAACAATTTGTCATTAAATATAACCAACTTAGACGAGAATAATCGTCAACAAAAGTAATAAAATAGCGAACTCCAGTTTTAGACAACACTAGACATGGACCCCAAACATCTGAACGAACCAATTCAAAGGGAGCACTAGCTCGTTTATTGACCCTAGGACTCAAACTAAGATGATGAAATTTTGCAAACTGATAAGAATCACAATTTAATGAAGACAAAAATTGAAACTCTAGATAAGGTTTCTTTAACACGAACAAAGACAGATGACCCAAATGACAATGGACCTCGAACAGGGATGCAACTCCAAAGCAAGCGGCCACTATTGGTTTATTGGTGATCGAAAATGCGAGTCCTCCCAACTCATCCTCTACGAATAATCTTCTTCGTCATACAATCCTAAAACAAGCAATAGCCAGGAAAAAAGGAGATAAAATAGTTAAGATCACGAGTAAGTTTACTGACAGAAATCAAATTAAAAAAGAGTGTAGGCAAATTTAACATGGAGAACAAAGAAAGAGACGGAGTGAGATTAATTATTCCATAACCAAGAAAAGATGATGTCGATCCATCTACTTAAGTAACAGTGGGTGAAGATGCAAGTGACCAAGGAGTAGAAAAAAATCTAGAATTACCTATCATATAGTCTGTAGCACCAGAGTCTATGACCCATTTGATAGAAGATGAAAGAAGGCAATTGTACATATTACCTGACTCAGCAATGGTTGCAATGGGGGGTTCGAAAAAAAGGATGATGCTTTCAATGATTCCTAGTACTACTGGAAATTAACAAACTCATCTATAGAGACAGTAACCAAGTCTCAAATGCATCATAAGTGGAGGCAATCTGAGCAAGTGGAGGTCTCCGACCCTTATTCAATAACTTCCTACAATGTCATTTCATATGATCCAGCTTACGACAATAATTACATACAATGTTTGAACTAGGTGTTTGAGAGTCTTGAGAGTCGTGTCTTCGATTATCATAATCAGTCCTCTGAGTATTTGTGCCCACTCATCTATGTTGACTGAGTTATAAGTTGTTATTATTTGTTTAATAAATTTCCTTTATTTTAGAGAAGTTAGGAGGTTAAATCACCTTTATTTTAGAAAAGTTAGGAGGTTATTCCTAGATTTTATTTTCTTTTGTAACCTATATATAGAGCCTCTATTCTCTTTAATCATCAATTGGAAAATAAATAATTTATTTCTTCTCTATGCTCGTGCACGTCTCTCTGGTGTCTCCATCCTTAGTTTTTATGGTATCAGAATGGTTAAAACAGTCATGATGATTGACGTGCACATGAATGAGAATTCTGAAGAGTCAAATAAGACCTCGATTTCTCTCCCTACAAGCACGTCTACGACGCCTCACATCTCTTTCTCTGAAAATGTTTCGCTCCAAATTACCGCTTCAAAACTCAACGGAAAAAATTTTCTGCAATGGTCTCGATCAACCTTCCTAATTATTCGCGACCGAAGTTGACTAGGGTACATCAATGGCACGATAGCAAAACTAGATGAAGTCAACCCTTCTTTTTTCGTGTGGAATGCTCAAAACTCGATGGTCATGACATGACTCATCAACTCGATGGAGGATGACATTAAAGAATCATTCATCTTCTGCTCAACGGCAAAGGATCTCTAGAATGCACTCACTATGCTTTCTCTGATTTTGATAACTCGACTCAGTTGTTCGAATTACGCAATACGGCACGCTCCTTACAACAAGGTGAATCCAATATCACCCAATACTACAGCTCATTACGTTGACTGTAGGCTGAACTCGATCTATTTCTCAATCTCGAATGGAAGAACCCGAAGGGTGCTGAACGCTCCAACAAACATATCGAGAAGGAACAAATCTATGATTTTCTTGCAAGTCTTCGTCCGGAATAAAATGATGTGCGCGACAGCTTGCTTGCCACAAAGACAATCTCAGCCATCGATGAAATATTCGCAGAAGTTCGTTGGGAGTCAAGCAGCAAACACGTGATGATGGATGATACACCCGCAAAACCCACGTCTCTCACGTTAGAATCATCAGCTTTGGAGGCACGAGGACCACCACCACCATCCCTATCTACTCATTGGAACAACCTATGTGTGATCACTGCAAGCGCACGAACGATACAAAAGATTGGTGTTGGAAACTCCATAGTCGTGCCCAACGAAAGAATTTATCAGGAGACTCTCGGCCACCTTCAACTACAAATACTCCACCTTCTCGAACCAGCTCCTCTGGTTATCAGGTGGACTCTTAGTGTGTCGAATCCAACCATATCAAATCCTCAAGACCTGACCACCTCTTTCCCTCCATTATCGAAGGCACAACTCGAACAACTCTATCGCCTCTTAACTCCACCGGCTAAGTCCAACCATTCGTCAAGTTTTTTAGCAAGAAGTATTTTTAGTGCAGCTTTCACAAGTCAGCAGCATCACGATCAGTGGATCTTAAATTCGAGTGCGACTAATCATATGACAGCTTCTCATGGTATGTTTATCATGTACTCACCCAACCCAATTCAGACACATGTCAAGCTTGTAGATGGGTCATTGGCAATTATTAAGGGCTTTGGTTTTATTGTTCTTAGCCCGAATATTACATTGCACTCAGTGCTCCATGTACCTAAATTATGTTGCAATTTAATTTCTGTTTAAAAGTTGACTCATGATTTAAAGTGTCATGCCTTGTTCACCAACTCTAAGTGTTTGTTTCAGGACTTGATAACAGAAACGACGATTGGCAATGTTGATGCTTTAAAGGGCTCTACTACTTCAGAGAACTAAGTCTAAGAAATAAACAAGTTCTCCAGGTTGGTAGTGAGTCAACTCCTAGAGAGCAACAAATTCTACTTTTACATCGTCGTTTAGGGCACCCAAGCTTTCAATATCTTAAACATTTGTATCCTTCTCTTTTCCATAATAAAGACATTTTTTCTTGCGAAGTGTGTCAACTTGTAAAACACTCTCGTACGTCTTATCCTGTTGTTGAGTATATACCATCTACTCCATTCACAATGATTCATAGTGATTTATAGGGGTCGTCTCGCATCAAAACTATGTTTGGTAAACGTTGGTTCCTTACCTTCACCGATGACCATACTAAAGTTGGATCAATTTACTTAAAGAAAAATAAAAAACTGCATCAATCTTTCAAAAGTTTCATTCCCTCATTCATAATCAATTCAATACGAGAATCAAAACTCTTCGCACAGATAAGGGGACAAAATAATTTAATCAACCAGTGGATACTTTCTTGTCTCAAAACAGAATCATCCACCAAAGTTCTTGTGTCATTACCCCCCAACAAAATGGTATAGCTAAAAGAAAAAATCGGCATCTTTTAGAAATTGTTCGTACTCTAATGGTCACCCATTCTATTCCTAGCCATTTTTGGGGTGATGTTGTCCTTGATGCGTTCATTAATTGGATGCCCTCTTGTGTTCTGAAATTTAACACTCTACTAGAAGTCTTACTCACTATCTATCCCCATATTCGATATGTCCTCACGATCCCTCTCAAAACATCTGGGTGTACTGCATTTACTCATGTTTATGGTCATGAACATCACAAATTGGAGCCAAACGCTAGAAAATGTGTCTTCCTTGGTTACTCTCCTACTCAGATGGGCTATAAATGTTATTGTCCAGCCACCAACAAACTTTACACTACCATGGATGTCACATTTTTTTAGTCCCAATCATTCTTCTCCCTAAATTCCCCTTAAGGGGAGACTGAGCCTATTGCAAGTAATCTTGATGAAAATTTTTGGGAGATTGGCGATCTAAATACCAGAGTCGAGTCTCCTCACCCATAAATACCTCCTCATCAGCCAAAAATACCTATTCCCATTGTCCCAATTACTCATACAGAAGAGTCAGTTCCAATTATTTCCTGTAATAATCTGAATGATCAAGTCAACCCAAATCCAAGTGACAAGCAACATGAGACTCTTGTTTATTCTGGGCGACAAACGGTTCAAAGAGGAGTGGAGCCACCACAGCCTCAACAACAAAGTCATGAATCTACCTCGTCTTTAGGTATTGAATAATCTACCCTTGTGCCTCAAGATAACACTAATGATATTAAACTCCCTATTGTACTTAGAAAGGGTGTGAGATCGTGTACTCAGCATCCAATTGCTCGGTGTGTTGGCTATAGTCATTTATCTTCAACAGTTCAGACATTGGCTCTCAATCTGGAAGCCAATGAGGCACTGAAGTCCATTCTAGAGGCTATGAGTGATCCGCGGTAGAAAAATGTAGTAGATGATGAAATTAAGGCTTTGAAGCTTAATAATACGTGAAAAATAGTCGATCGTCCTCAAGATAAACCAACGGTAGGATGCCGATAGATCTTTATTGTCAAATATAAGGTCGATGGGTCTATTGAAAGGTATAAAGCAAGGTTGGTGGCCAAAGGATACACTCAGACATTTGGGGTAGACTATTGGGAAACATTTGCACCCGTTGCAAAATTAAATACAATTCGTGTCCTCTTGTCCCTTACTGCAAATTTGGATTGGAAACTACAGCAACTAGATGTCAAGAATGCATTCCTCAATGGGGATTTGGAAGAAGAGGTGTACATGGACCTTCCTCCTGGATTTGATATTGATAAGTATGATGGAAAGGTGTGTAAGCTGAAGAAATCTCTCTATGGTTTAAAACAATCCCCACGTACGTGATTTAGCCGATTTACAAAGACTGTTTGTAAACAAGGGTATATCCAAGCTCAAACCGACCATACAATGTTCTATAGACACTCTCAAGGTAAGATCACCATCCTCATTGTTTATGTCGATGATATTATCGTAACAGATGACCACTATGAGGAAATAAAAAAGCTAAAACAGGCACTTGAAAAGAAGTTCGAAATAAAGGACCTTGGGGCACTTCGGTATTTTCTTAGGATGGAAGTCGTAAGAAGCAGAATTGGTATATTTGTATGTCAGAAAATATATATTGGATCTCGAAAACCGAAATGTTTGGATGTAAACCAGTTGATACTCCAATAAGTCTCAATCATAAGTTGTGAGAGAGTCTAGATGGGATACCAGTTGAGAAATTGAGATATCAACGTCTTGTTGGAAGGCTAATCTATTTATCTCACACTAGGTCGGTTATTGCATTTGTTGTTAGTGTTGTAAGCCAATACATGCATGCTCCAACTGAAGAATATAAGTCATGCATCATGTTCTTAGATATCTTAAAGGAATTCCAGGGCTTGGATTAGTTTTTGGAAAGGATGATGATAGAAAGATTAAAGCATTTATAGATGCAGATTGGGCAAGTTCAGTTCAAGATAGAAGATCTACGACAAGATATTGTACCTTCGTATGGGGTAATCTTGTTACATGGAAGAGTAAGAAACAATCAATTGTTGCAAGAAGTATTGTGGAAGCTGAATTTAAGGCATTATCTCATGGTCTTTGTGAAATAATGTGGTTGAAACTCCTCCTTCAAGAACTCAAGATCAGGTGTGATAGTCCAATGGAAGTCTATTGTGACAACAAGCCTGCAATTGCTATTGCACACAATCCATGGCATCATGATAGTACTAAAATTGAGCATTCCTAGACAAAAATGGAGTACGTATGAACAAGAGTTGTATTCCCTTATAAGACCTCTAAAACAATGGGAAAATTATTTAGTAGGAAAAGAGTTTATCCTATTCACAGACCATTATTCTCTAAAATTTTTGCACACCCAAAAGCATATCAATATAATGCATGCTAGGTGGATCACTTTTATACAAAAGTCGATTTTCTTATAAAACATAAGGCTGGCCAGTCCAACAAAGTTGCTAATGCTTTAAGTAGAAAAAATAGCCTGCATACTCTTCTAAAAGGAAAGGTCATTGCTTTTAATAGCCTTCCTGCAACCTATAGCAATGATTCTGATTTCAAAACAGTAAAGTCTAATTGTATACAGCATGTTGCTTCTAATGATTTCCATATTGCATATGGTTTTTTATTTAAAGGAGATGTCCTTTGCATACCTCATACATCTTTACGCGAAGTACTCATTTAAGAAGCTCATTCCATCGGTTTGGTAGGCCATTTTAGAAGAAACAAAATCATAGACCTTGTCTCCAACAGATTCTTTTGGCTACAACTTCCAAGGATGTAACTAATTTTGTTAAAAGGTGCTATGTGTGTCAGGTTTCTAAAGAAGCGGCAAAAACTCATTTACATCCCATGGTCTTCTTTCCTGCAAGACAAGACACTAGATTTCATGTACCATTATCACATTCATCTCTTCAATCATTGCATTACACTAACTAGGATGAGATAAAGCTTCATGAACCGAGTTAGGAATAGATATAGAATCAAGGGATGTAACAAAAGAATAAGAGGGTGAGAACAAATGGTTATAAGAGACAAATGAAGAAATAGAATATGTACAAGTACGTTTACCTTTGCGAAGGGCAATAGGAAGCTCATCACTTGGTCTTGAATCAGGTGTTGAAGAATCTTCTGGTATAGGACATGGGCCTAGAGGTTGTACTGGTGGTGTTCGCTTGGAGTATACATGAGTAATAGGTGAGCGAGAATGAATGGAGACCAAAGGATGAGCAGAGGAGGATTCCAAAGAAACAATCTCGTAAATTAAAATATCATCATCCTCCCCCTAACTTGTGTTCGACAGTGATGGACTAAAGGGCATATCTTCAAAAAAAGGTGACATATGGAAACAACATATCTGTTAAGACTCAGACAATAACAATGGTACCCTTTTTTAATGCGAGAATACCCGAAAAAGATGCATTTCAAGGATTTGGAGTCTAACTTGGAAACATGAGGACGACTATCACAAAACAAAGTAGGTGCACCTAAAAACTATAGGGGAAATGGGAAACAAAGAATTTGAAGGAAAGAGAACACGATAAGAAATCTCACCATTTAGAACAGAGGATGGCATTTGATTAATCAAGAAGCAAGTTGTGGAAACTACATCGCCCCAAAAAAATGCTTGGGAATATGCATTTGAAAGAATAATGTCTTTGCAGTTTCAAGAAAATGCCTAGTTTTACGTTCAGCAACACCATTTTGAGATTGAGTGTCAGCATAGGAAGACTGATGAATAATATCACTAATACACAAATAAGATCCAAGCATGTGAGAAATATTCACCAGCATTATCAATTCGTAAAATTTTAAGCGGCGTGTTAAATTGCGTATAGATTTCAGCATGAAAAAGAGCGAAAATGAAAAAGCAACTCATAACAATTTTTCATTAAATCTAACCAAGTTGGAAGAGAGTAATTGTTAACAAAATAGCAAAATCTAGTTTTAGACACCATTAGACAAGGATCCCAAACATATGAATGAACTAATTCAAAAGGAGCACTAGCTAATTTATTGACCCCTAGAACTCGAACTAAGACAATGAATTCTACAAACTGACAAGAATCACAATTTAATGACGCCAAAGAGTGAAACTCGAGTTAAAGTTTCTTTAACACGAACAAAGACGGATGACCCAAACTACAATGGACCTCGAACGAGGATGCAACTCCAGAGCAGGCGACCATTTTCGATAATTGGTGATTGAAAATGTAGTGTCCTCCAAACTCCCATCCTCGACCAATAATTTTCTCTGTCATACGATCCTAAAACAAGGAATAGCTAGGGAAAAAAGAGATAAAACAGTTAAGATCATGAGTAAGTTTACTGACAGAGATCAAATTAAAGGAGGGTGTGGGAAAATTTAACACGGAGGACAAAGAAAGAGATGGAGTGAGATTAATTATTCTAGAAACTAGAACTGATGATGTTGATCCATCTGCGAAACTGACAATGGGTGAAGATGAAGGTGACAAAGAAGTAGAGAAAAGGCTAGAATTACATGTCACATGGCATGTGACACCAGAGTATATGACCCATTTTGTAGAGGATGAAAGAAGACAATGATACATATTACCTAAGTCAACAATGGTTGCAATGGGATTCAATGATGATGATGATACTTTCAATGATTCCCGACACTGCTAGAATTCAGCAAACTCATCTGCAGAGACGATAACTGAACTCTCAGAAATATCATGAGTGGAGGCATTCTGAGCAAGTGTAGGTTTTTTACACTTATTCAACAACTTCTGACAGTCTCATTTTATATGACCCGACTTATGACAGTAATTACAAACAATCCCTGAACTAGGTCTCTGAAAGTCTTGAGAGTGCCTCCGATTATTTGTGTTCACTCCTATGTGAACCCTAACGTCATTGAACTTATTAATTAGAGCACTATTAGGTTGAGAAAAAGATGAGTCTGATTGAGGATCTTTTGTATCAAGAACTCGACTAAAAGCATTTGTAGAGAAGTGATCTCTGAGCCAGAAAGAATTTGTCTTCGCCATTGCAAATTTAGGTAAAAGTCCATGTAGAAAACACATGACGACCATCTTTTCCCGTTGAGCTTGTTGGACTTTTATATCAGTATTGAACGACATTAGCATATTCAATTATGCATACGTCTTCTTTAAATGCATAAGGTAACTCATAACTGATTGATCCTATTGTTGAGGACGATAGAGTGTCGTGCAGACTTCATATACCTTATTAACCTATTCTTTTCTGGAGTACAAAAATTCTAAGTACTTGAGTATTCTTTCACTGACTCACAATGACTTATTAATCCAACCACGTCATCCTCAATCGAATTCTTTATCTGAAGGTATAATCGAGCATCATCGTGAAGCCAATTCTTCTTTGCATCATCATCTGGGGCAGCATCACTAATGTGATCATCTATGTCAATACTTCTTAAATAAAACATCATAGTCTTATGCCAATCATAATAGTTGGATTCATTCAACTTATGTTCCGTGAACTTTAACGTGAGAGAGACCGTATTCGATAGAAGTACAAGTTTAGTATCAGCCATTGATACAACTAACTAAAAATAAATCCAACAAAACAGACATAATTGACCTAATTCAAGGAGAGGCAGAATTGAACTACGACAAACATAGATATTTCTCCAAATATCTTCACACCCAAGCCGTATTTTGCAAAACCAAATACACTAACGGGCCAGAAATAACAAACAGAGATAAACCCAGGCAACGGTGATCAAAACGAAGCTTTCACGCTCCCTCACGCCTCGGCGCGTGGCAGCGGTGACGACTGTGCATGAAGCTCACGCACGGTGTTTTCCAACGAATAGCGACTTACAATCATATGTGAAATCAGTCCACACGGAATTCCCCCTTTGAAATTGTTTATACTCGATTATCCCACTTAACTATGGACCTGGCTAATCTTCCATCTAATATTGATATTAAACAAAAGGCTGAAGCAATAGCAAAAAGAGTCACTGAATTACACAAAGAAATCCATAAACATCTTGAAAAAGTGAACTCAAAATACAAATAACAAGCTTACAAGCATAGACGACCCAAATCTTTTGGAAAAGGTGACCTCATTATGATACATCTATGCAAATCTCGCCTACCAGCTAGTTCTCATCCCAACTTACATCCAAAGAAGATTGGACCCTTCCAAATACTTGAAAAATATGGAGCCAATGCTTACAAAGTTGATATGCCACCTGAATACAAAATCGTCACAACCTTTAATGTTGCAGATTTATTCATACACAATGCTCTAGATGAGTTCCATTTAGCTACCTAACTCGAGGTCGGGTTTGTAAAAGTGGTTAAGAGAAAAATGTATTATCTTATTCCATAAAGACTTTCGCTATATATATAGGTACACAAGGGAACCTTAATCTAAAGCATGTACAATTACTATAAAGAACAAACACATAAGAAAACACATACATATATATATCATAACACCCTCCCTCGAGCGTGAGCAAATATGTCAATCATGCCCAACTTGTTGCAAAGATATTTTATCCTAGCTCCATTTAAGACTTTTGTAAAGATATCTCCCAGTTGTTCTTCAGTCTCCACATACCCTGAGGACACCAAACCTTGTATTTTCTCACAAATAAAATGACAATCCAC
>JAOANK020000084.1:1771381-1798187 GCA_026257165.2 Telfairia occidentalis
ATTGGAACAAGTGGTATAAACCCTCATCATGGGTGAGAAGATCTAATATTTTCTTGCTTTATAACTAAGAATACCGTAGTCCTCATAGTGATAACCCGTAATGAACTTTACCACTTTACATTTTATAAAGCCTAAATTATACAAAATACCTCAATGCGTGAAGTTGGTTTTAATTTTAGATTTAACATTTTAAAAGTTTCAATTCAACCTCAAATTTTTGAAGTTTTGTTTTTCAAGAAAACATTATCTTAGAAATTTCTGTTGAAATGCCAAATGAAAATTAAAAGATTTGGGTAAAATTGAAACTTTAAAATGTATAGGGCAAAATTGAAACTACATAGTTAGGAGCATTTTATACAAGTTTCATTGGTGTCATAAGTTATTTTTTTATTATTTTTCCTCGCGTCGTTGTTGTTGCAACAAATTAAACAATTGGGGTAAAATTGAAACTTTTGAAATATTAAGGCAAAATTGAAATGAAATATAAGGGTATTTTATGTAATTTAGCCTTATATAAAAAATAAAAAGCTTATGAATTAAATGTGTGCTAAAGTTTTGCTGTAGTATTGTGGATTCATGACGTATTAATGACTAAGGGGCATGGACATTGATGTAAATACGAATACAATCAGAGCTGGGCATATCAACTCATTATGTTTTGAAACTAAAGAAATTACAAAAGTGTCAAATCATAAAATAAATGTCCTTTTGTAGTTTATGGACTGTGTCAATTGTACCTAAAATATAGTGTCTATACATTACAGCATAACATGCTTCTCTTACATATTTCCTCACCAAACTCCAGTTTGTCAATTAAGATGCTAAATTTGTTAAATGGGTTATGTAGATCAACAAGAAATCCGTATAATACAAGCAGGATATGTGGAGGTTCTTCTAGCGGATCTGCTGCAGTTGTTGCTGCTGGACTATGTCCTGCTGCTCTAGGTGTTGATGGAGGAGGTATTTTTGTTTATGAATAATGAGTGTGGAGACTATGGGCATGATTAGACTTATAAAAGTAGTAAAGGGACAAAATTGAAATTTTAAAAGTGAAAATGACAAAACATGAAAGTATAGAGACAAAACATATGATTTTTAACCTAATAATAACATTATCTTTGAAAGACTAGCTTTTCTCTTACTACTCTTTAATCTCTCCAGTTTTTTCTTTATATTTCCATGTTTGGTCCTTCCTTAGTCTCTTCTTTCATCTTTCTGTTAAAAATTTTATAAAAGAAAGTATGTGCACACAAGGAAACTTTCGTAACTATCATGCATTTTAAAGCACGTTCTCCATTTTAAAACAAAAAGCATAATTGAGGTCAAACAGTCCAATTAGCATTGCTTTCCAATCCTGCAATAAGAAAAGATATGGCAGTTATTAATTTTCCGTCGTTTTAATGGTGGAACTTTTAAGAATCTGATACTTTTACATACTTAAAATGAAATTGAAATGTAGTCAAATTAATCTTTATTCCATTGAAGATGACTTCATTATCAAAAATCAATTAGCTCTTACCGAGATTTATGTATAATAAGATATTTAATGAAGTTGGTGTCTTCAAGAATTTGTGCAGTATTTTTATATATGTAGCAAAGTAGCGACTAAATTTTCTTCATTGATAACTTTATAAAGGTTCCGTGAGAATCCCTGCATCTCTTTGTGGAGTTGTCGGTTTGAAGCCAACATTTGGCCGTGTGCCTCATGCCGGGTGACAACATACGTCTATTGAAAAATAACATCTCTACATTTATGTCTTTGACAATTCAAATATAATTTGGTGACATTCTGTATTTTCAGTGTCCTTCCTCTGAATTGGACTGTTGGAATGGTAGGGATACTAGCGGGCACAATTGAGGATGCGTTTATTGTGTTAGTGTTCTTTCTTTTCTCCATTTTCTTGATGCAACTTCAGAGAGTTTTGATGGGATTTTTTTTGACCTCAATATGCTATTCAGTTATGCAGCTATAAGCAGCAAACTTTCTTCGCATCAGAATACTATACTGGTAACTGCTTGTTTGATATCGTTGTAGTATGTTAAAGACAAACTTTAACAAGTTCAATACTGAAATTTATATCAAAATATTAATTTTGAGAGCTCTTATCTGGGTGCATATTTCCCCCCTTTTTTTAACTTTAAGTTGATTGAGGATACTATTACTACAAAGATTATAAGTTACTTGTCTATATGATTGAGGACATATCATGCTTATTTTCAGTGTATTTTGGTGATATGTGCATATGCATGCCTACTTGAGTCACAGTTTGCGGATTACATATATCCTGAATATTTGTCTATGTCTTTTCCCTTCATTTTACGAGCGTTCAGCCCAAACTTTGTTTTCCTTTGTTGAACTCATCAAGGCCAATAGCTTCGGTCACATTGGCAATGTATGGCGAGGTTAGTAATTTAACAACCAACTTATTTGATGTTCACGATAAGGACTGTAAGATCTTGAAATTATCTCATTTATTTTTACACCACTAATTGAGATAATTAGTGGTTCAACGACTGCAGTGATGACATCAAAGTTTGCTGTTCCAATGCTTTGGACAAACTTCAAAAACATCGTGGTTGGAAGGTATTGCGTTTGACGTACTGCATAATCCGTTCCTTTCCTGTCTCTTGACCTATCCTAGTTTAACATAAACAACATACTGAAGAATTAGCATGAACTATGCATGTAGAGGTGACTGATGTAACCATTGGTATCACATCAGATAGTTGGCTGCTAATATTCTTGTTTACTTTGAAGACTGTAGAGGTGACTATTCCAGAGATAGAAGTAATGCGTTTAGCACATTATTCAACCATTGCATCGGAGTGCAGCACTTCGTTGAGTTCTTATCTTGAAAAGTTGTATGTTAACTTCAACCACCATATTTACCTACCTATTTATGTTGGATATATCCCAAGACAATTCAATCCTTTTAAACAGGGATTCCTCAGAACTAGGATGGGATGCAAGAGTGGCACTTGCAGTTTATGGTTCTTTTAGTAGCAAGGAGTACATAAAAGCTCAGAAGATTAGGTAAGATTGTGGCTTTGGCAATTGTCATAAAGTCTCACCGGTTGGGAATCAAGATTCAAGACTGTCGGAAATATGTAAAATTTATATTAGTTTAGTAAAATATTTTGCATGTCATTTCTTATCAAAAAAAAAAAAGGAAAAGAAAATATTTTGCATGAATATAAATTGAGCTTATAGTAGTTTTGCTTTTCATATGTTTGATTGCTTGTTATTTCTCAAAAGTACTCAAGAATCTCATATTTAGAAATAGTCATTTTATACTTTCCATTAAATGATAACCATACGATGGAATGGATAAGGAGAAACCATTAAAAATCGTGTATATCTTGCTGGATGTTCCTTAGCCTTCTGTCTCTTTATTAATTTCTAGAAAAATGATAATATATTTTTTTATATTTTATTCCGAGGGAGTATATTCACATATATACATGATATTTACATAATTACAGGCGAGAAAAAAGGATTATAGAGAAGAAATAAATGAAAAACAATGAAGAAAAGAAGGAAAGCGTGGGATTTGTAAGAAGAGATATATACAAAAGGCCGGTAAAGAAAAAAGGATTAGTTTTAGAGGGATTACGTAGAATAATATGCGTGCAAAAGATATGAGTGAGAGAGTATGGATAAATAGAGATGCAGTCAAATGCTCTACCACTGAGCTATGGACGTGGGTGAAGAGACATCTGTGAGAGACTTTGTAAAGTGTGTCTGTAGAGAGAGATTAATTGATAAGAAGTTATTAATTTAACTGCCTTTTGTTAACGGGAGATAGTTTATATTGTCTGAGCTTGTTTACTCTATTGCTTTCTTAACTTGGTCAAAATTTCTCTTTCTTCTTGAAAAAACTGGCAATTTTTATCTCCCCCTTAGACTTACTGCTGTGCAAATGCTTGAACTTCCTTTTATTTGGTATTCAACAACTTCAAATACCCACAGGAATCGCCAGATGCACTTTCATCAGAAAATATTAGCACATGCTGATGTCATCATTTCACCAACAACCGGGTACTTTTCATTAACCTCGTTACCAACTTTTAACTGGATTTATATTTTATAGTCATTATTGGCTTTAAGTGACCAATGTCTTTCATGTTTAAGTCGACTCCTGAACTTACAGTGTTAGACTTGAGATTTTTCTTTTACATAATAGATAAATTAGATGACAAAATGTCTAGGACTTGTTGGAAACTGTCTTTAAAATTGTTTTCTGTTTTTGTTTTGAAAATTATTTTTAAGAACTGTAATTGAGTATTAAATCTTATTGTCATTTGAAATCAATGTCCACGAACCTATTATTTCAGAGGAAGAACAATTTTAGTTGTTTTCAAAATTAGATCAACAGTCAGAAAGAAAAACTAAAATAGAAGAAAAGAAAAGAAATTTAAAAAGTACTTACCAAATATAATTTTAATGAAGTTTTGTGCTAATGAATAAACAATTCAACTTGTGGGGCCGTAGTTTTTGGAAGCCCTGGGCCTAATAGTTTTGTGGAATTTGATAGAGAGAAAAAATAGCTTTGGACGGTAGGCAGATGATCGACAACACTATTGAAATCGGTGGGTGGGCTTCCTTTTTGGCTGGGTGGTGTCGAAAAACAAACCCTCTAAGGTAGTATTCTAAATCCCAAACCTTAAAGGCGCACAAAACTTACAAAACCCTAATTGCTCTAGGAAAAGAAGACCTAGATGCTCGGATACCATGTTATTGTGAGAACAAGTGGGGAGAATACTTACTTACTTCTATACACTAGAGAAAAGTATATATAAGCATACATGGAAGCCCTAAACTAATAATGGGAAATTACAATAAAGAAAAAAAGAATAATAAACTCCTATTTTACATAAATATACTATAACATTGCTCAATGCACCAAAATTACCAACTTGAGGAGGGATATCATGCACGGGGGCAACCACAAGGTTGACACTAATATCCTTTTTAATAACATACTTGGATTTTTCAATGGACAGCTTAATATTTCTCCCATTCGTTTAAAAAAAAACGGCTGTCTTTAGGTAATAAATGATTTTTTCCAGACTTCCCAACTTGAGCCAACGAATCAGCTTCAACAAAATTAATTTCAACATATTCTTTATTCACAATTAAAGAGGAAACAGCCACCCCTTCAACTCGTACATCTTCCAGAGACTTTCCAACTTCTCCACACAACTCTTCATCTCTCCCTTCATAAGCATGTCAGATCCTTTTTCTGCCATAATAATTCCTGGATGTTCTACAACATCACCTGACTGTTCATTAACCGATGACCTTTGAACTTCAGCTTGCCGTTGGCCATCGAACACTGTAGATACTCTCTCCCAATCAATTCGATTTGAGATGCTGGAAGAATCAAGAACAAGGTTTTATTGAACATTAAATTCGTAATCGTAAGTTGAGAAAAAGCAGAAATCTTCACGAAGAAGTCACCAAGAACAGGATCGGAGATTGGAACAGAGGCTGGGAAAAAACCACACCTGTTTTCTTTCACTTTAATCAAAGCCACTTGATAATCTATCATGTTAAGAGTCAAAGATGAACACTCTAAAAAACCACCATAGTAAAAACCAAGAGCTTCAAATACTGATCTAGTCCAGAATGTTAATGGCAAGTCACATATTTTAATCCATCCACCATAACTCCTTTCTACTATGAATAGAAAAATCCCATTTCTCTATCTTCAAGTGAAAATTCCCATAACTTCTCTATTTTCCTATAGCTAGTATATGAGCAATAGAACTTTCATCATTTATCTTAAACATAGCCTTTTCATCCAAGAGAAAGGCCATACTACACATTCCATGTACTATTCGGAATGACTGGAGAACTTTTGAACTCTTCGAGTACCAAACTCATCTCGAGTTTGCTCAAAAAATGATTATTGTATGGGATTAAGACGAATATAAGCAATATGATCTTCAAACCATGAAAATTGAGTAGGATTAAGCACCATCGTAGACTTCAGTGAGCTATCTTCAACATAAACTTGATTACTTTCCATCCAAGCACAGAAAAAACTATTTCCAACTCTACAACTCTTGGCTTCCATTGTACTTTGCAACACCAGTTCGAAAATCAGCAGGGAATAATAAAACCCGAATAGAAAGGCCTGGAAAAGGTCGTCGTGAAAAGAGGGAGGATTAGAGAGAGTTTCATTGGAAAAGATCACTGGAGAAAGGTGAGAGAGGAGAGAGGAAAGAGGAGAGAAGAGAGCATACTTACCTTTTTCCCTAAGAAAGAGACTTCTTGAGGAGTGCTAGAGTATTGGTATTGGATTAAATTCACTTTAACCCATTAGCTTAAGCCTTTGGATTGATCGGTGATTCAACACTTCAAATCAATTTGAATCAACTCAAGGAAGAGTTAGTTAGAATTCAGATTATCTGATGGTCAAAAACTGAAAGACAAGAGAACTTGTTCTTACCTCAAGACCAAATATCCGATAAGTTTGGTGACCAATCATGACACTTAAATGTTTCTAAACATGGAAGGCAAAGGCAAGTGTTTCAAAGGATACAAAGCTCTCGGCAATGTAAAGAAAAAATACTCAAATTTTATTCATCAATAGTCTACTCAATACAAAAGATCTCTTGGCTTTGTACAGACTAAGGGTGGGTGGCTAAATAAAGGAGACCAAACCCTTGAAAACTTTCCTAAAACAATTAAGGGATAAAAATATTCTCCTATACTAAAATGAATAAAAATAAGGCTAATAAAATATCTTATCAATATTTGATCCAAAATAGTTGACAGAACATCTTAGGGATCCTAAAATACCCCAATATGGACATTTGCCTCAATGCTGCTACCCATTAAAAAAGGAAGGAGGGATTTTATGGGTCTAGGTAAACAGAGCTTTCCTTCGTAGTGTTTGGGTGGATAAAACATCCTAGGGATCCTAAAATACCCCAATATGGACATTTGCCTCAATGCATGCTTGTGGGCCACCCATTAAAAAAAGGAAGGAGGGATTTATGGGTCCAGGTAAGCAAAGCTTTCCTTTGTAGTGTTTGGGTGGATAGGAACAACAAGATTCGTAACAACAAAGCTATCCCTTTTAATAGATTCTATGGGAGCTCTCTTCCTCCTCCCTCCCCTAGTTTGACTGTGGTCATCTTCAACACGATTCTCTAGCGTGATTCATTGTCTTCTTGGGCCATCTCCACTTTCCATTTGACCATCTCCTCTATCTACGCATAAATCTCTTCCCCACCCCGAGCTCTCTCACTCCCCCATCCCTGGGTTTCACTGCAATCATATCTTTCATGATCCTTCATCTTCAGTGAGATTTGTTATCTTCTCCGACATCTGCCTCATTCCCTTTGACTATCTCCTCTGTCTATAAAAAACATAACCCTATTTATCTTACCCTGAATCCTAGTTGGACCATTGCCCTTTGCCACATTGCCAGCCCTTTGAAACCTTAACCCTAGCTGTGCTGTTAGCCCTTCGAATCCCTTAACCCAGCCACCACGCCACCTCATCCATTGTCGCTGTTGCCTTAATCCTAGGTTGTCGATGCTATCTCTCTCACCTTCCAAAAAGCCTAACCCTAGCATGGATTGCAGTTGTTCCATTGCAAACAAGTCTTTTTTTTAATCATGAACTTTTCATTGATATATGAAAAGGTACAAGAGATCCAAATGAGAGACAAACTCCAAAAGGAGTCAAAATAAATAAAAGCATAAAAAATAAAAAGAACACAAAAGAAACCAAGTTAACAAGGATGAATAAATGCATCCCAATTACAATAAATATCATTAGAAGAGTAACCCTCAAAGTTCTTAGAATAAGAACATCACCATGAAGCTTTGAATTTAGCAAAAGCAAGACATTCTTCTCAAACTTTACTCTTTTCTTCGAAGATTCGCTGATTACGCTTGAACCATAATTCATAAATTAATGCTTTGATGCCATTAATTCATAGTAAATGGATTCGAGGAGGAAAAGAAAGACCACAAAGAAGCTGCAAGACATTGCTCTTGGAATCTGAATGAAAAACCCGACTAATATGAAATGTGTGAAATAAATCCAGCCAACAATTTCTTGCAAAACCTCAGTGAAACAGCAAATGATCTTGGCTTTCAACTTTCCTAAAACAGAGAACACAAATAGAAGGTTGCAAATAGGTAGAAGATAATTTCTGTTGAAGATGATTTGATGTATTGATGTGGCCATGAATCAAAATCCAAGAAAAAACATTCACCTTTCTTGGACTATTAGATTTCCAGATAACTTTAAAAGATCTTTAGGAAAAGGTAGTGAAGATGAGGAACAAAGGAGAGCATTAGTCATGGGCTTAACTGAAAAAACCCCTGATTTCCAAATCATTTGATCCTCCATTTCCTTTAAAGAAATGGGATTTAAAAGAGATAGCAAAGAGATATACTCAGAAGATTCATTGTCTTTCAAATTCCTTCGAGTACGGGTGGGCAAACAAGTCCTTTTTTGTTAGATTTATTCATGGAAATTTCATTTTGGAAGAGAAAAAAGAAGCTTTTCTTTTCTGATCAAGATTCAATGGAATATTGTGCCGTGGGTGGTACAATCCTTTGCTGAGCTTTGGAGGAATCCTTCGAATATCAAGTTCTACGAGCATATGAAAGGGAAAAAGGGTCTTTCTCAGTTTAGAAAAAGTTGAATTAATTTAGATGGTTTTCTGAAATGGGTTTTCTGTCCATAGAAGGTACTTGGAGTTGAATCTTGGTTCTAGTTGGGGTTCAAAGAAGAGGTTGGTTGATTTTTTGGGACATGTTGGTCGAGTTCCAATGTCTTTCTAAAGGAATGTTTGATTCTCTTTGTCAAATCACCAATCAACCAAAAAACTTAAGGTAAGGAGTTACGGTAAATTTAATTTTATATCAATACTTTAACACTTTCCTTCACTTGTGAGCTAGAAATTTGCCAAGACTCAACAAGTAGTATCGATGTTAATTGGGGAGAAAATGACATTACAAAGATTGGAAACATGACTTCCTGATTTGATTCCATGTTAAATCACCCATCAACTCACAAGCTTAAGCTGAGAGATTACGGTAAATTTAATTTTACATTAATACTTTAACACCTTTGACATTTTTTCATCTATTCAACAAGCTCCCAATCTTTTGGATTGTAGGACTGGTTTTTTTTGAAAGAAGTTGGTGCGTTCTTGAATTAAGGTTGGATTAAAAAGGATAAGGATGTGGTGGATATGGATTTTCAATTGGTCTTTGAGTCTCAAGGTTTCACTCATTGTTTTAGAGATTTTAAAAATGGAAGTTTCAAGAGGTTTTTTGATTAGCCCATTTTATGCGGATAAAACACGGCTTAAAATGGATGTTAGCAATGGTTTTGCTGTTGGAGGTTTTCTTGGTTCTTGGCATAATTTGAGAGGGATTCATATCAAGATCAAAAAATGGAATGCGGAAAAACACGGAAGGATGGAGTGGATTGAGTGCAATGGTGGATGGATTAAAATTAAGTATTGAGAAATGTGGAGGTTTCATTAGCATTTCTCTCGAAACTATTAATTTGTAGAATTGTTTTGAAGCATGAATTGAGGTTAAGAGTGTTATAATATACATATATGTGTGTTATTAAGTATTTGTCCTAATTGTACATGCTTTAGATTATGGTTCTCTTGTGTACCTATATATAGTGATCTTCTTATACGAAATAAGATAACATTTTTCTCTTAATCTAGATTACATTGTATCAAAGCTTTCCTAGGGTTTAGATTGTCATTAGTGTTTCTTTCTTCTATCCCAAGTGAGGCTAAGGTTTGAAGTTTGGGTCATTGAGTTAGAGTGATCGTTTGTCGACACCACCCACCTAGGAAGGAGCGCTGTCGTCAGAGGAGTGGAAGAGTTGTTGCCGTTCGTCGGAAAATGCGCACGTGAACTTTACACTCTGCCGTTGCCACGTGCCGCCACGTGAGGGAGCATGGGATGTCTTTTTTGATCGTCGTCGCCTAGGTTTGTCCTGGTTTGTTATTTCCAGTCGGTTTGTGAATTTTGTTTTGGAAAATATTGCTGGGGTGTGAAGATATTTGAAAAAAAAATTCAATTTTGCCCGAGTTCAATTCTTTTTTCGTTGGATTAGGTTAGTTCTGTTCGTTTTTTGTTTATCTTCAATTTGGATTATCTATGGCTGATACGAAACCTATAATTCTTTCAAAAATACGGTCTCTCTCACGTCAAAGTTCACGGAACATAAGTTGAATGAGTCAAACTATATGATTAGCGTAAGACCATTATTTTTAATTTAAGAAGTATTGACATGGACGATCATATCATTGATGATGCCCCAGAGGATGACACAAGGAAGAATTGGCGTCAAGAAGATGCTCGATTGTACCTCCAGATAAAGAATTCGATTGAGGATGACGTGGTTAGAATAGTGAGTCATTGTGAGTCTGTGAAAGAATTATTAGAGTACTTAGAATTTTTGTACTTTGGAAAAGAGCAGGTTAATAAGATATATGAAGTCTGCTTGACACTCTATCGTCCTCAACAACGAATCAGTTAGTTATGAGTTACGTTATGTGTTTAAAGAAGATGTATGTAGAACTGAATATGCTAATGTCATTTAGTACTAACGTAAAAGTCCAACAAGCTCAATGTGAAAAGGTGGTAGTCATGTGTTTTCGACATGGACTGTTACTTGAATTTGAGCTTGCCAAAGCACAAATTCTTTTTGGCTCAGAGATAACTTCTCTACAAAATGCCTTTAGTAGAATTCTCTGTACAAAAAATCCTCAATCAGGCTCAACTGTTTCTCAACCCAACCGTGCTTTAATTAGTAAGCACAATGATGTCAGGGTTCATAGAGAAGTGAGCAAAAATACTCAGAGGACTCGTTATGATAATCGGCGACACGATTCTTAGGACTTTCAAAGACCTAGTTCAGGTATTGTCTGTAAATACTGTCGTAAGTTGGGTCATATGAAATGAGACTGTAGGAAGTTGTTGAATAAAGATTAGAGACCTTCACTTGCTCAGATTGCCTCCACTCATGATATCTCTAAGACTTCAGTTACTGTCTCTGCGGATGAGTTTGCTAAATTCCAACAGTACCAGGAATCATTGAAAGCATCATCATCCTCATCGAACCCCATTGCAACCATTGTTGAGTCAGGTAATATGCACAATTGCCTTCTTTCATCATCTACCAAATGAGTCATAGACTTTGGTGCTATTGATCATATAACATGTAATTCTAGGCTTTTTTTCTACTTCTTTGTCACCTGCATCTTCACACACTGTTACTTTAGCAGATGGATCAACATCATTTGTTCTTGGTTCTGGAACAATTAATCTCACTCTATCTCTTCCTTTGTCCTGTGTGTTAAATTTGCCTACACTCTCCTTTAATTTGATGTCTATCAGTAAATTTACCCGTGATCTTAACTGTTTTATCTCCTTTTTTCCTGGCTATTACTTGTTTCAGGATCGTATGATGAAGAAGATTATTGGTAGAGGATATTAGTCGGAAATACTCTACATTTTTTATCACCAATTACCAAAAATGGTCGCCTGCTCTAGAGTTGCATCCTCGTTTGAGGTCCATTGTCGTTTGGGTCATCCGCCTTTGTTTGTGTTAAAGAAACTTTATCCAGAGTTTCAATCGTTGTCTTCATTAGATTGTGATTCTTGTTGGTTTGCAAAATTTCGTCGTCTTAGTTCGAGCCCTAGGGTTAATAAACGAGCTACTACTCCCTTTGAATTAGTTCATTTAGATGTTTGGGTCCCTATACAGTGGTGTCTAAAACTTGATTTTGCTATTTTGTTACTTTTGTTGACGATTATTCTCATCTAACTTGGTTATATTTACTGAAAAATTGTTTTGAGTTGTTTTCTCGTTTTCGCTCTTTTCCTGCTGAAATCCAAACTCAATTTAACATGCCACTTAAAATTCTGCGAACTGATAATCCTGGTGAATATTTTTCTCATATGCTTGGATCTTATTTGTGCACTAATGACATTATTCATCAGTTTTCTTATGCTGACACTCCATCTTAGAATGGAGTTGATGAATGTAA
The DNA here is from genome assembly GCA_026257165.2 of Telfairia occidentalis. Classification (NCBI taxonomy): domain Eukaryota; kingdom Viridiplantae; phylum Streptophyta; class Magnoliopsida; order Cucurbitales; family Cucurbitaceae; genus Telfairia; species Telfairia occidentalis. Next base: position 1,783,435 of record JAOANK020000084.1, read on the forward strand.
AAATATACATCTTCTTGAAACTGCGAGGGCATTATCCTTTCAAATGCATGTTCCAAAGCATTTTTTGGGCCGATGCTGTTTCCACCACTTGCTTCTTGGTTAATCGAATGCCTTCCTCTGTTTTGAATGGTGAGATTCCTTATCGTGTTCTTTTTCTATCAAACTCTTTGTTTCCCATTTCACCTAAAGTTTTTAGTTGCACTTGCTTTGTTCACGATGTTCGTCCCCATGTTACCAAGTTAGACCCAAAATCCTTGAAATGGATCGTCCTCGGGTATTCTCGCGTTCAAAAAGGGTATCGTTGTTATTGTTTGAGTCTTAACGGGTAACTTGTCTCTTCTTATGTCACATTTTTTGAAGATATGCTCTTTAGTCCATCATTGCCGAGCACGTGTCAGGAGGAAAATGATGATATTTTAATTTATGAGATTGTTTCTTCCGAATCCCCCCTTGCTCCTTCTTTGGTTTCCATTCCTCCTCGACCAACCATTAATCACGTATACTTCTGACGGACACCACCACTACAACCTCCAGGCACATGTCCTCTACTGGAAGATTCTTCGACATCTGATCCAAGACCAAGTGATGAGCTTCCTATTGCTCTTCGTAAATGTAAACGTACTTGTACTTATCTTATTTCTTCTTTTGTCTCTTATAACCCATTTGTCCTCACGCTCGTGTTCATTTGTTACATCCCTTGCTTCTATCTCTATTCCTAACTTTGTTCATAAAGCTTTATCAATATCTAGTTGGCGTAATGCAATGATTGAAGAAATGAATGCTTTAGATGATAATTGTAACTGGAATCTAGTGTCGTCCTGTAGGAAAGAAGGTCATTGGGTGTAAATGGATGTTTGCAATCAAGGTTAACCCTAACGGTTCTGTTGCTCGATTGAAACCCCGCCTTGTTGCTAAAAGCTATGCAAAAATCTATGGTATTGACTATTCTGATACATTCTTTTTGGTTGCAAAACTCACATATGTTTGGTTGTTTATTTCTCTAGCTGCTACACAAAGCTAGCCTTTACATAAACTTGACATCAAGAATGCGTTCTTCCATAGTGATCTTCAGGAGGAAGTTTATCTGGAGCAGCCACCTGGGTTTGTTGCTTAAGGGGAGAGTGATAAAGTTTGTCGACTAAGAAAATCTTTGTATGGATTAAAACAGAGTCCACGAGCATGGTTTGATAAATTTAGTCAAGCATTTGAGCAGTTTGGAATGAAGAAAAGTACGTAGGATCATTCTATCTTCTATCATTAGTATGAGAGTGGTATTACTCTACTTGTTGTGTATGTTGATGATATTGTTATTAATGAGAATGATGCATAAAGTATTTCTTCTCTCAAAGCTTTCCTTCAAGGTCAGTTTCACGTTAAAGATTTGAGAACACTGAAGTACTTCTTGGGTATTGAAGTGATGAGAAGGAAGAAAGACATCTATCTGTCACAACGTACATATGTGCATGATTTGTTATTTGAGATTGGAAAAATGGGGGCCAAAACATGTAGTACTCCGATGACACCGAATTTGCAGTTTATAAAAGATGATAAATTATTTAAAGATTCTAAGAGATATAGAAGATTGGTTGGAAAGTTGAATTATCTAATGGTAAGTAGGCTAAACCATTAGATTTAGTCGGTTTCGGGTTTTGCATTGCCCAAACCGACTAAACCCGAAACTGACCGACTATTTATATTTATAAGCATAAAATATTACCAAAAGCGCTCAGTATCATAGATGGTTCAACAATTCCTTTGGTAAACTACAGGGCGTGGGATAAATTATCTTTGCAACAAGCTGGGCATGATTACATATTTGCTCCAGCTTGAGGGAGAGTGTTATATATATGTGTGTTATTATGTATTTTGTCTTTTATAGTAATTGTACATGTTTTAGATTAGGGTTCTATTGTGTACTTAGATAAAGCGAACTTCTCATACGAAATAAGACAACATTTTTCTCCAAATCTAGATTACAAAGGGGAATCAATATGGATTCATCTCAGCTTCGGTGGTTGTTCACAACTCTTTTCTCGGTGATGTGGTTGTTCAAACTTCCCCTTCAGTTGATGATGGTGGCTCTCCAGCAGAAATTTTGAATATAATGGATTCAGATTGGCTTAGTAATCCTTTGGATTATTTGCGAGCTATGGCAGTGAAGGAAGCCGAAAGGTCTCTTTTGGAGGTTGATCCTTCTTTTATGGTAGTTTTGGTGAGAAGCAGATGGGGGACGAAGAAATTATTGGCTTGCCTTTGGCCAGTGGTTCAGAGTTGTAAAAAGCGATTGATGATGGGTGTGATGGAATTAATTTTGTGGTGCCCGAAAAAGTCAGTTGTTCTGACGTCTGAGTCTTTTGAATCAGACTTCAGTCGGGTTGGACTGCTGCTAAGCATTTGGATATAAAGTTGATGAAGAACTTTCAGTCTGCCCTTGTACGAAGAATCTGTTTGGCGATTGGATTAATTCTCCAATTTTGAGGTGTGTTTTGGAAGTTGAAAACGATTTTAATGCGTAGTTTCCTTGCAGGGAGAACTTGGGCAAACAATTTTAAAAATGTCTAATAAGTCCCTAACACTTAAACTTTGGGCAAACGTTGGGCAATGGTTCACACAGTTTATAGCATTTGGTTGGGAAAAAGTAACATAATATTCGATGTGAAGGCATAAAAATGGAGGGATGTGTTTGTGTTAGCTAAATTTCATGTGTCGTTGTGGGTCTATAGATAATGAGTTTAAGACTGGACTTCCTTTATAATTAATTGGTTAAATTACAAGTGTAGTCCCTGAACTTTAAAATTTGTGTCCCCATAAGTCTTTGAACTCCAAAAAGTGTTTAAATAAGTTTCGAACTTTCAATTATGTGCCTAATAGGTCTTCGACATATTTGACATTTTTAAACTAATGCATCTATTAGACATACAATTGCATTTTGTGTCTAATAAGACCTCAAACTTTCAATTTAAGTGTAATAAGTTTGTGAATTTTAAAAAATATCGATTAGGTCAAAGATCTATTAGATGAAAAATTAAAAGTTCAAGGATATATTGAACTAAAAATTGATCGGTTAGGGACTTATTAGACATTTTTAAAAATTTAAGGATCTATTAAATACAAAATTAAAAGTTCAAGGACCTATTTCACACTTTTTAAAGTTTAGGGACCTATTTGACATAAACTTAAAATTTCTGGGACTAAACTTGTAATATAACCTAATTAATTTAAGTTGGGTTCTTATAAAAGCTTCATTGGGGAGTTGGTCCTATGCAATATTCTATTTTGACATTACTTTTTACTTTTCACTTTTCCACGCAAAGTTTGTATCCTGTTTCAGAAAGAACAGAAAACTATTTTAAAGAAGTATCCCAAGCAAGCTCTTATGTTTTATTATGTCCATAAATTCCTTCAATGTGATTAAATAGTAATTTTATACAACAGTGTAACTGCTTACCCTATCTGGGATGATGCTCTCAAGACTGGAGAACTTGACTACATTAATGGGGGTACAGAATTACATACAGCCATCCTGCACTCATTTGCACAGTTTTTTCTTTTTTTCAATTAGGCTGAATATACAATTTAGTCTCTAATGGTTGTGCCATTTTTCAAATTTCATCCTTAATTTTTTAATGTTTTCAATTTCATTCTTAGAACTTTTTTAATCAAGTTTGTTGTCACTAAATATTAAGAGAAGGATGATGTATGAATTTAAAAGGGTATTGTTGAGAAGGATGATGTGTGAATTTAAAAAGTTTTTTCTTTTCCCATGACGTTAGTTATTACTATAAAAAATTTTAATGGGTCCATTTTCTGACAAATAGTAAGGATATGAAAGGGGTAGGTATTCAATTTTCTAATTAAAATATAGGGTCTGTTCAACTTAACTAATAAAATGTATTTTGACGTCATGTCATGATCATCATCATTTTGTCAATAAATTTTAACATTTTGTGATGGTAAGGACTTGATTGAAAATTAATATACAAAAGAATACAATTGAAATTTTCAAAAAAGCATTCAGGATGATATTATGAAATTCTTGAACATTAGGGAGTGAACTGTATATTTAGCCTTTCAATTTGCAAATATACCATTTATTTTATTTCTTAACCTCTATTCAATGAAGAGATCAATTGCAAACACAAGTGGAAATAATAACTTTGTATCACTGCAGCTGCACTTGTTCGGTATTCAATAGCTGGAAACTTTCTAGGGTTACCTGCTGTAACTGTTCCAGTAAGATAAATGTCTTCATCCTTTAATATTTTTCTTTGGGATCTTCATGTACTGTTATAGTTGAGTAGTACCAATAATTTATTTCACTTGTTCTTTGGAAAACTTTCTTTTACAGGTTGGATATGATACAGCAGGTTTGCCAATAGGTCTCCAGTTCATTGGCAGGCCTTGGTCTGAAGCAACCCTCATTCATATAGCATGTGCAATGCAGGTAAACTTGTTGTTCCATAACACCATCCATAGCGTCCCTCTCCTTTTTGTTTTAGAAGTGATGTGCAATTGTATTTTATTTTAGTTTCTTTGTAAGAAAAGTTCATTTTAACTTTCCATTTCATTGAATTGAACCTATATTTGGATAATATTTGGATAAGTGGTGAAATTAACATCTACTAGGAACTTAAGAAGCACATACACTTTAGTTTGGCTAATGTATTCATGTTCAAGATGTATTGGATACTTGGATACTCCAACACTTGATGGACACATGTTGGACACTTATTAGCACAATAGATAGTTAAACACTAGTGTAGGAAGTGAATATAGATCCAACAATTGTTAGACACATAACAAATACTTGTTTAAGCATAATAAATAGATACAAATAGTAACATATATAAAAAATAATATAATTTGAGAGTAAAGGACATCAAACTCATTTTTTAAAAATATAAATGCATAAACTTATTGGCTTTAATTTTTCTTCTCATATAAAAATAATACATATTTTTATAAATGTATAATTTAATAAATGTATCCTTCCCATATCTTTGTCCTAGGTTTTTAAAACATAACGTGTCACCTAGGGAGCACAAACATTCTATTTTAGGCTGAATGTCTGTGTAGACACGTATCAGATGAATCGGTGTCTAATGTTAATTTTTTTTTTCTAAATCCGAACATGAGTGGCATACGGTTGGGACACAACTGAGACACGACTTGGATACGACTCTGAAGAAAATTTAAAACCTAGCCCATGTAAACCCAATCGAAAAAGTAGAAAAATAAATAGAGATTCTCTTACCTACTCTAATCTGTAAGGTTCTAATATTGATCATTCCTAAACTATTAGGATGACATCTTCTTCCTTAAGTCATATCCCACTAAATTTCTCTATATTTTTAAATTCTTAAAATATTGCTAATTGACTTAACTTTATATGTTTTTATTAAAGTATAATTTGAGTTAAATACAAATGTACATATATAATGAAGTATTAAATATATCGATATATACACATATATTCTATAAAAAAATGCGTCCCCAACTTGTCTATGTCCTACTTTTTAAGAAATTGACGCATCGCCGTATCCGTGTCGTGTCCGTGTCCGTGTCCATGATCATGTCCATGTCCATGATCATGTCCATGTCCATGTCCATGTCCATGTCCTGTATCCGTGTCCGTGTTTCTTTGTGTGTCACCATGTCCATGTCATGTCTACTTCTGTGTTTCATGTCCATATTTGTGTATCTTAGCTAGAAACTAAATAAAAAAAATTAAAGAAGAATTATTCTATGGATAACATAAAATTCAATCAGCACAATCAAGTTATAAAAACGCTCAAACCCAACCATAATTTTTTTGCATACGAAACAATTTAATTGATGGAATGAAATGTACAAAAGGATATCCAATGAATACAAAATTGATTTAAGAATCAAAATGCATGGAAAAGGTAAGGGTGCTCTCTCCTCTCTCTTCTTTTCCTTCTCCCCTCGCTGGCCGTCTTAGTCTTCTCACCTTTTCCTTTTGATCCTTCATCCTCCTTTTACGTTTATTCCCCTTCCTTCTTAGTATCATTTTCAGGTCGTCGATTGAATTCAGTGGAAATTCATAGTTGCCGAGTTGAAAGTACTTGTTTCTGTATTTGGTTTGAAGATGTGGAAAGAAAGGCTCAGATGGCTTTGCATCCCTCCCAATTTTCATGGTTTGAAAAGAATATTGTTTGTTTACTAAAGAATCCAATTCATCAAGGTTTCTTTTTGCTAGTTTGGGATGAGTTTGGTACTAGAAGAATCCGGAACTTTTGTTCAAAGGCCAAATGGTATTTGGAATGAATGGTTTGGCCACCTACATGGGTGGGAAAAGTGTGATTGTTCCTGCAAATATCAGTAAAAATGGTTGGCTTATCATTTCGGAAATGTTGAATAATTTTGGTAGCAAAGTGTTGGAGAAGTCTGGCACCTCTTATGCTGAGGTGACTTTGAAGAGTGTTAAAAAGAATGAAGTTTTGCTCTCAGTTCTCCAGAAACCTCTAAATTCTCATGAGATGAAGTCTAATGATAGATTCATGCATTGGATTAGAAGGGAATCTGAAGTGGTTTTGACAAATTAGGACAAAATGATGGTTGTTACTTGTTACCAAGCTTTGTGCCCACGATTACTGGAAAGAAATTTCCCAAGCTATTCAAGAGAAATTTTTACAATAATGTATTATTAAAATCCCTTCATGGCCGATAAAGCTTTGTAAAGTTTGAAGATGGTAAGATTGTGTGCAAGGAGGAGGTAAAAGGCAAAGGGAGAAGATTCGGTGGTTTTCATTTGAAGATTGAAAAATGGAGTATGTTAAAGCGTAGCAAGAAGGAGGTATGTGTTGGATATGGTGGATGGATTAATATTCATGATTTACCTCTAAAATATTGTCAATGCCATTGTTTTGAAGCTCTTGGTAATTATTTTGGAGGATTGGTGAAATGTTCTTCTCAAACGTTGAACTTACTTGATTGTTCCGAAGCTCTTGTTCAAGTTAAACCAAATTTGTACGGTTTCATTCCTGCTTCCATGGACATTTCAGATCCGAAGTATGGGAAGTTTGCTGTTCTGTGTCTTCTTTTGATCAAAGGAATTCTTCTTCTGATGAACTTGCAAAAAAGAATGTATTTTCGTCGTTGGAATCATGTGCTTTTGCGAATGAAATTGATAAGCAAAGAATTAATCAAGTGTTGGAAGATGAAAAGACTCCCTTTTATGATTCTTCTCGTTTTATAGATGGCGAAACTCTTGCTATTCCGAAGGAAGGGGCTTCTGAAAAGTCATTGTGTATTCAAATGACTTTTCTTCTCAAAGAAGGAAAAAGTCTGCATTAAATGAGGCTTTTTCGAATAACCACTAGGATTTATTGATTGGAAGCCTGAAGGATGCATTTGTTTCTAATATGAAAAGGTGTGTTACGGCTGTAAGCCCATCAGAAGCATTTACTAAGTCCTTTTCAAGTCATTTTCAAACCATGACTAAAATCCTTTTTAAACCCTTAGTAAGCCTGCTGTAAGCCCGTGTGTTACGGCTAAAATCCTTAGTAACTACAAGGGTGGGCAGAAAGTAGCTACCTACCAAGTCCTTTTCAAATCATGGAACCCAAACGTTTACCACGAAGACCTAGTATCGATATCCTATGGTGGCTGGATACGCATTTGTGGTCTTCCTTTGATGATTGGAACATGGATTACTTTAAGGCTAATTGGCAATGCTTGTGGTGGCCTCATCAAGGTGGCTAAGAAAACACAATACCGTATGGATTTGATAGCTGCATGTATTAAAGTAAAGGGATCATCAATCGGTTTCATCCATGCAAAAGTATACCTCCCTTCGTCTTCTTCATCTGAAAAACCTGTATGGATAGACCCTTGGTTCAATGCTGATCACCATCTAGGCTACCTCGCCGGCGTCCATGGCTCCCAACAAAAACCATCGGCGCGTGAGCTATATCGATGACCCAATCCCCGTTAATTGTGAAGAGTTTCCAAAGTACTCTGATGGGCCCTTTTTGTTAGAAAAGGATCTTCTCCCTCCCAAAAAGTAGGCTTTAGTTCCCTCAATTAAATAGGTTAGTCCCCCTTTGACTCTTGACTGTGCTGTCCCATCTGCACCTACTGTATCCCATCATTTTGACCCTCATCTTCTGGCTAAAGATGTGGGACCCATTTCTCCCTCCCTTCCTCCTCCTCCGCCGTTTCCCGCTACCCCAGATAACTCCCCTTCCATCTTTGTCTCCTCTGCCTGACCCCACTCCCCTGGCCCTCTTAAAAAACAAAAAACCTATTAACCTTGGTCTTCCAGATAAAACTTTTGTTTAATCTCTGTTACAAAACACTCTACCTCTCTTATCTCCCTTCCCTCTATCCTAGAAACCGACGATTTGATTTCCACTCCATCCCATAGCTTACCTACCTCACTCACCTCCCCATCCCTCCCTCCCCCCTATCGAACCACACCATTGGACCTGACTTGATTGAAATAGAGAATTCTACTCCATTGGAGGTCCTCTGTTGCGACTTCGCCTTTCTCCGTAATTTTACCAAACCTCCCTTTCTCTACCTTCATTCTACCTTGGCTCTATTGCTCCCTAGAAAATGGAAAATGCGCTTTGCATCATGGCCATACCAACCAAGAAAAACAAGAATAAACTTTCAGCGAAACAGAGCAAGGGTCTCAGGGAATTACGCAATCTTCAATCTTCCATTACCTATGATTTAGAACATCGGGTAGGATTATTTATGATTGTATGATTATCCTCTCCTAGAATGTTCATGGATTGGGCTCATGGAGGAAGCGGGTTCTTGTCAAAAGTCTAATCCCAAAACATAATCCAACTTTAGTGATTCTCCAAGAAACCAAATGTGTGCCTGTGGACAGAACGCTCATAAATCTTTATGGAGCTCTAGACATATTGGGTGGACCTCTTTAGATGCTAGTGGCTCCTCTGGTGGTATCATTCTCACGTGGAATGACCCCTTCTTATCTACTTCTAACATCACTGAAGGTGCACATTCCCTCGTTTTGCTTTGCACATTAGTTGACGGGTTTGTATTATGGATCACAGGGGTTTATGGCCCCATACAGAGGAAGACAAAGCTTTTTTTTTTGCAGGAACCTTATGACCTATCTTACCTTTGCTCTGTTAACTGGAATGTGGGGGTTATTTTAACCTCACTCAATGGCCTAGTGAGAACTCCAAGCGCACTCGCCTCCCTATTTGGTCTCATTGTTTTAACTCCTCCTTTGCTGACAGCAATCTAGTTGACATTCCCCTTGAAAATGGCAGGTACACATGGTCCGACTACATATCATCACCTACCCTCACCCTCATTGACAGATTCATGGTTACTGATTCTTGTATGACCAAATTTGCTAAAGCATCTCTCAGAAGCTAGAAAGACCAGCCTCAGATCACTATCCCACTCTTCTGACCCTGGGTATCAGATAGAAATGGGGTTCTGCTCCATTCAAGTTCAACAATGCATGGCTTTCTCACCCAAACTTCCTTCCTTTTGTTAAAGCTAGCATTGAAAGAATGGAGTTCTCGGATGTTCGACCACCTCTCCACCATTAAAACAGATCTCCAATCCGAGCTTGCATCCATTGACAAGGCAGAGGAATATGGCAGCATCACGGATGATCAAAAGGCACAAAGATTTCTGATTAAAGACAAAATCCAAGACATTTTCCCAAAAGAGGAAATCACCTGGAAGCAGAGATGCAAAACGAAGTGGCTTCAAGATGGAGATAAAAATTCTGGTTTCTTCCACAATTATGTGGTAGTCAGAAAAAGGAAGAACTCTATAGTTGAATTATTATCCTTTGCTAACAATAGTCTCCTAGTTGATGAGGCAATCGAGAATAAATTTTATGTTTTTACAAGGTGCTTCTCCCTAAAAAACAAGGCCCCCCCATTTCCTACCAGCCCCCATCGAATGGAATCCCAACAAGCCACTGATTTGGAAGCCCCCCTTCATTGAAAATGAGATTTGGAACGCTGTTAAGGACCTTGGTTCTAACAAATCCCCCTAATGGTTGAACCTCAGAATTCTTTAAAAAGTCTTGGAACATCATAAAATTTGATATATTTAAGGTGTTCCAAGAATTTTTTGCGAATGCAACCATCAATGCTAGCCTCGATGAGACTTATATATGCCTCATTCCCAAAATATTGGATGCCAAACAAGTTGGCGACTATAGACCGATCAGCTTTACATCTTGCTTGTATAAGATCATTGCTCGAGTGCTCTCGGATCGCTTAAAGAAAGTCCTACCATACACCATCTCTGAATACCAATATGCTTCTGTGGCAGATTGACAAATTCCTGATGCATCTCTTATTGCCAATGAAATTATTGATGATTGACACTCATGAAAGAAAAATGGTGTGGTGATTAAACTTGATACGGAGAAAGCATTTGATAAAGTTGATTGGGACTTCCTTGACGAGATCTTAAAGGTTAAAGGGTTTCTCCTAAAATGGCGTAGATGGATTCGGGTTTGTATTTCTTCAGCTAATTTCTCCATCATCATCAATGGTAGATCGAGAGGCAAGATTCTGGCTACTAGAGGCCTTCAGCAAGGAGATCCCCTCTCTCCTTTCTTATTTATCTTGGTTGCTGATTGCCTTAGTCGATTGTTGCATTTTGCTGCCATTTGAAAGCTTGTTGATGGTTTTACAATTGATAAAGAGAAGTTGAGCATAAATCATCTACAATTTGCGGATGATACCATCCTTTTCTCACCAAGCGATGAAAAAAGTATCACCAATCTCTTCAATATCACCCAACTTTTCGAAGACGCTTTTGGTTTAAACTGTAATAGGCATAAAACAGAATTGTTGGGCATAAATATGGAGGATCGAAGGATGGACCAGATTGCAAGTCGCCTTGGGTGCATTGTGGGATCTTGGCCTAGCTCCTGCTTGGGCCTCCCCCTCTATGGAAAACCAAAGTGTCACCGTTTTTGGTCCCCCATCATTGAGAAAGTTAAGAAGAAACTTGCCAATTGGGCTCACTCACATATATCGAAGGGCAGTAAACTTACTCTCATCAATAGCTCATTAGCTAGCTTGCCTATCTACTACCTCTCTCTCTTCAACGTCCCCACAAAGGCTGCAAAAGCCTTGGAACAAGTCTTTTGCCATTTTCTATGGTCGGGTTGCAAGGATAAAGAATCTATCCACCATCTCAAATGGGATAAGGTGAAGTCTCCCTCATCTTCCGGAGGGTTAGGTGTTCCAGATATTAAGATCAGAAATTCAGCTCTTCTAGCCAAATGGCATTGGCGTTTTTACGAGGAAAAATCTTCTTTGTGGAGGAGGGTCATAAAAGCTAGACATGGTTCTTGGCACTTTGATCTTAAAGCTAGCATTTTATCTTCTGCATCCTCTAGAAGTCCTTGGAAGTATATCACTAAGAAAGGCAACTTGATCTTTGACAATATCTCCTACAGAATTGGAAATGGCTGCCGCACTAGTTTCTGGAATGATAAATGGGCTGGACAGCACTTTCTCTTTGTCTTTCCCCCTGATATTGACTCTGTCTTCAACAAAGGATGCATCCATTATGAACCTATGGAATGAGGAGCAACAATCATGGGGTTTGAGATTGAGAAGAAACCTTACCGATGATGAAATTAGAGAATGGGCACTGCTAACCCACGCTCTCTCCACTGTTCAGTTAAACAACTGTTCGGATTTTTGGTTTTGGCCTTTTGATAATAGAGGTCTTTTCTCTACAAAGTCTCTAACAAATCATTTGAGTGATTCCCCTCCCATCTCAGATGGCATTTACCAAGCTATTTGGCATGATTCTTATCCTAAAAGCGTTAAGTTTCTTCAGTCACACTTGTCTTAACACCCGTGACAAGCTCCAAAAAAGGATTCATTGAAAGGATTCCTTGGATGTATCTTTCACCCAGATGGTGTAGCCTCTATTGTGCCGACAATGAATCACACAACCATATTTATATCCACGGTCCCTTTTCTGTAAGCATCGGGAATGATTTCTTGAAAGAGTTTGGATGGTCAATTGTTCTACCCGAGGCTATCTCTGATTGGCTTTCTCTCATTTTTCTACACCATCCCTTCAATCATGTTAAGAGAGTTCTATGGAAGAATCTAAATAGGGTTTTCTTGTGGACTATATATGGAACGAGTGCAACAATTGAATTTTTCAAACCAAGGATCATTCTATATAGATGGTCAAGGATAACATTCTTTTTATAGCTCTTTATTGGTCTAAAGGCATTTCTCCCGTTTGTAACTACAGTTTTTCTATACTTTTGTCAAATTAGAGAAGTTTTTTGTAACTCCTAGGATGAGCTCTCTCTCTTTTTTGTCTCTCATTTCATTCTATCAATGAAATTATGTTTCCATAAAAAAATGTGGAAACCCATCCGCCTTCCATTAGGCTGCCCAGTTCACAAAATCTTAACTCTTCACTAGAATTGATGATTGTGTTGTGAATGAGGTTGCAAAAGAAGATTTGTTTCATTTTTTTTAAAAGAATCTGGTGTTTCATTGTCTGAAGTTGAATCTAAATCAGCAGCTAATCTTGCCCAGACAAATATCTTGGGAGAAATTGAAAATTATGGAACACAAGAGGTCTGGTGAATCCTATCAAAAGGCTCATTATCGAGAAAATTTTTATACAAACTGCCCAGACATTGTGCTTATTCAAGAATCCAAGTTGCAGCATGTTAATAGAGAGTTGATCAAATCCATTTGGAGTTCGGAAGACATTGGATGGGCTGAGGTAAACTCTATAGGACGATCTGGTGGTATGTTGATCTTATGGGATGAATCTAAAATATGAATTAAAGTTCTTTGTGGAGGGTATTCTTTGTCAGTCCTTATCAGATTATCTTCTGGTTCAGAATTTTGGTTGTCTAACATTTATAGACCTTCAGATTATCGAGAAAGAAAGTTCTTGTGGCAAGAAATTCACTCTTTATTTGCTTAGTGTGATAAACCGTGGGAAAGAGTATGAGGCAATTTAACCGAGTTATTGATAATCTAATTTGCTAGATATTCCTTTGTCTAATGGGAAATTTACATGGTCTTCTATGGGGAAAATCCTTTCCAATCTCTACTTGACCGTTTCTTGGTTTCCAAAGAATGGGATTCACTCTGTCAGTTTGAGAGCTTCAAAATTTGAAAGAGTTATGTTTGATCACTTTCCAATTCTCTTCGAATCTGGTAATTTTGTTTGGGGCCTGTTCCATTTAGATTCTACAATTCGTGGCTTCAAAATGCTGAATGTATCAAGTTGATTGAAGAAAAGTTATCCAGTGATTCTTCTTATGGATGAACTGGCTTTCTATTATCAAAACTTCGTAATTTGAAGAATCATCTCCGTATTTGGAATTTGAATCAGGAAAAGTTGTCCAAAAAACATGAGCTGGAGCTCAGATCCAATATTTAATCTATTGATGAGAAGGAAGAAAATTTTGTTTTAATTGAATGTGATGTCAGACTTAGAAGCTTGTTTAAACGTGATCTTATTAAGCTACTGATTTCAGAAGAGAGGAACTTGCTTCAAAAATCCAAATTATTATGGCTAAAAGAAAGTGATGAAATTCTGGACATTTTTTGTAAATATCTTGCTGCCAAGAAAAGAATGTTGATTCTGAGCTGTTTGAAGCTGGTGTATCTTTAATTAATACTGATGCAGTGGATGCAGAAATTCTTGGTTTCTTTCAGAATTTATATCAGCAAGATCAATCCCATTGTCTTGTTCCAAATAATATTAATTGGAGACCAATTTCTACTGAAAATAAAGTACGGTTAGAAAGACCTTTTGACGAACAGGAAATATGGGCTGCTTTGAAAGACCTTGGTAAGAATAAAGCCCCTGGCCGGATGATTTCACCATGAAATTCTTTGTGAAATTCTGGAATCTCTTGAAGGCTGATTTTTTGCTTTTTTTTTTCTGAATTCTATAGAAATGGTCATCTCAATTCTGGGATCAATGAAAACTTCATTTGTTTGATAAAAAAGAAAGAAAACGCTTTGAAGGTGAAGGATTTCTGTCCCATCAGCCTCACTATGTCAGTTTATAAAATTATTGCCAAAACTCTCACTGAAAGACTAAAGAAGGTAATTGATTCTACTGTTTGCTCTAGCCAAAGTGCCTTCATTGAAGTAAGGCAAATTTTAGATTCTATTTTGATAGCCAATAAAATTTTGGAGGAATAGAGGTAAAAAAAAAAAGCGAGGTTGGATTCTTAAATTAGACTTGGAGAGGGCATTTGATCGGGTGGATTGAGATTTTCTTCAGCAAGTTTTGAAGAACAAGGGTTTTGGCAAAAGATGAATTCAGTGGATCAATGTGTTATTTATTAATGGTCGTCCAAAAGGGAGAATTATTGCTTCTCGTGGATTAAGACACAGTGATCCTTTATCTTCATTCTTATTAATTCTTATTAATAATGATGTTTTGAGCGGTCTTTTTAATCTCTTCCATGATAAGGGATTGTTTGAAGGTTTTGTTGTGGGCAGCAACTCTATACATGTTCCACTTCTCCAATTTGCCGATGACACTATTGTTTTTTTGCAAGGATGATGTTCAAATGGTTAATTGTATGATTAACATTGTAAAAGGCTTCAAATTTATTTTGGGTATGAAAGTCAATTGGGAGAAATCAGCTTTGAGTGGAACTAATTTGGAGTTTAATAGTATAACTCTTGTTATGATATGTATATATATGTGTGTTATTATGTATTTGTCTTTAATAGTAATTGTACATCCTTTAAGGTTAGATT
>JAOANK020000084.1:1804253-1816256 GCA_026257165.2 Telfairia occidentalis
AAATCATATGACTTTTCAGAATTAGTAGAGTGATAAACTCCTGAAGTTAAAGATACACAAGGAACTCTTGGAGAGACATCAATAACTAAGGAGTCTTTCTGTTTTACGCCAGAAAACCCCGAAGAAACTCCAATTGCAGCCTCATTAAATGCGTTTCTCAAACTAATTTGAAGTTGGCCCACCTTATTTGAGGATAGAGATAAATCACTGTACTTTCGCCTGGTATAAAAAAAAGGAAGAACTTTGACGGAAAATTCCTTGAATTTCTTATTTTTCTTTGAAGGAAATGCTCCTTTTTCAACCGAAAAATAACACTTTGAAATAAAGAAATTAAATGCACCTAGACAATCATCAATACCACCGCCCTTCTTACCACAAGATTTCATTTTCACATTTAAAACCAAATTCTACCGTTTCACCACTCCATGAACCTCATCTTCAACCGTTGGAGAATTAATAGCCTCCACATTTAATGCTTTTAAAGTGCTGACCTCTGGAGTTCCTACTGATTCTTCAATTAAAAGAGCCTCATTAATACCATTCGTTTCCCCATTATTATTTAGAAACTGGCTGTTGTCAGAAATTAAATTTGGCTTTTCAATTCCCCTACCACCAACCAATCCGTAGTCAGTAAGAAACAAATTCCCACTTGCTGCAGGCATACTTATATTAAGATCGTTCAGAGACTCTTCATTTTACTTTAACCCTTCTTCTCTTGCCCTTTCATCTTCAACGAACAGTTCATCTTCTTTAAACCGTTCCTCTTCTTCAATTCGATCATCTTGAATCTTTTTCAAAGACTCTTCATCCTCTTCTAACTGTTCTTCTCTTGCCCTTTCATCTTCATCAAGCTCTTCTCCTTCTTTAAACCATTTCTTTGCTTCAAGTCATTCGTCTTCTAATACCACAGAAATTCGTTCCAAGTCAATGCGATTTGAAATGATGGATGAATCAGAAATGATATTTAGAAGACTGAATCCCTTATTCAAAGGTTGCAAAACATTTGAGATTCTCATGGAGAAGCTACCCAGAACTGGATCGGAAATTGGGACCATGGCAGGAAGAAATCCACACGAATTTGCTTTGACCTTAATCAAAGCTTCCCTGACAATCAATCAAGTTAAGAGTCATTGATGAACATTCCAATAATCCACCACAATAAAAGCCTAGAGCTTCAAAGACAGATCTAGTCCAAATTTCAAAGGCAAGTCACATATTTTTATCCCTCCTCCATAACTTGAAATCTCTTTTCTACTATGAATTGAGAAATCTCATTTATCAATCTTCAAATGAAAATTTTCAAATCTTCTCCACTTTCCAAACGCAATCATCGGATCAAAAGAACTAACATTTTTTAGTCATCCATAAAAGGATTTAAACAAAAATCAACCAAGAAATGATTCTTTAAAACCGAACAAATTCTCCCTAAATCATCATGCGCACAAAGCCTTGTGACTATTAAAATATTCGACCAATCAGTCGTGACTACTCAATACTCTTTCTTACCCAATATTTCTTCGGATCAGCTTGTGTAGAGTGTTGCACCATATTCCTTTTAAGAGCTTCAGCATAAGAACTTGGCCGAGATGACTTATGAACTTGATAATTTGCAATCAAAACTCCACTGACACACGCATTCTTTGTCAAGATCTTCTTCATCTGTTGATGGAAGAAGCTTAATAATTCCCCGAAAAGAAACCAGCCCCTCTTGTTTGCCTGAGCAGGAATAATCATACATTTTCCTCCCTTGTAAGTGGCCATACTACACATTCCAAAAATCAATTGGAAAGAGAATAAAACTACAAATTCTTCTAGTACCAAATTCATCCCTTGTTGGCTCAAAAAATGGTTCTTGCATCGGATTGAGGACTTGAGCAATATGCTTTTCAAACCATAAAAACTGAGTAGAATTGATCACAATCTTATTCCGTCCATTCACATTCTCAACGTAAAAATGACTATTTTAGACCCAAGCACAGAAAAAATTGGTACCAACTCTGCAACTCTTAGTTTCCATGATGATTTGCACCACAAAATTGAATAAAAACTCAAAAAGTAAAGGCTAGCTGAATCGGAACGATCACCAGAGAAAATCGTTGGAGGAAGATGGAGAAAAGAGGAGAGAGGAGAGAGCATAACTAAAATTTTCCTAACATCAACAAAAGCATATTTGTATTCGACAATGGTGGAGGGCAGCACCTTTTTCAACCTTTCAAACAGAACTTGAGCTATAATTTCGTATAAACCACTAGTGAGACTAATGGGTCTAAACTCACTAACCAATCTAGCATCAACTTTTTTAGGTATGAGACAAATGTATATTTTATTGATAATTGCATTTATGATCCTACTTTTAAAAAAATCTTGAAACATTCTCAAAATATCGACTATGAGGATGTTCCAACATTCTTTGAAGAAGCACATTCAACTCTCCATGTCCCCGAGATAGAAACGGACCACACATCAATTTCATATATTTATGCTACTTTTAAATAACTATGGTTAAAAGAATACCATCTCTCTAATTTGACAATCAAATACTTGTCTTTTAATTTAATAGGGCCAACTTAAAATAAAATACTATTTTTTACCATTCTTAGATTAATAAGTCCGAGCTATAATTTTGTATAAACCAGTTGTGAGGCTAATGGGTCGAACTTGTAGCCAACCTAACATCAACTTTCTTAGGTATGAGGCAAATGTAAGTTCCATTGACAATTATATTTATGGTTCCACTTTTTTTTAAATCTTAGAACACTCTCATAATATCGACTATGAGGATATTCCAACATTTTTTGAAGAAGTACTTCCAACTCTCCATATCTCGAGATAGAAACGGGCCACATCAATTTCATATATTTATGTTATTTTAAAATAACTATAGTTAAAAGAATAGCATCCATATACACTTTTGTTACTTTGATATGGCTAACTTGAAAATCAAATACTTTTTTTTTTAATTTAATAAGGCCAACTTAAAATAAAATACTACCTTTTTTTACTATTTTTATTTTAATTAGTCCAAAATTATATACCATATAACAAAACTTTTAATATGACTAATTTGAATATCAAATATATTTTTACTTAAATATTCCAACTTAAAAATAGATACTATTTTTTAACTATTATTATTTTAATATGGGTAAGCCAAAAATAAATTAGTCTTTTTTGCATTTTAATATCCCCGATTAGAAAATAAAAAATAAAATTGAACTGTTATTTTTTTTTGGATATATTGAAAGATTAAGATTTTGTTTAATCTTGTCAAGTTGTCATTATTATAAGAATTAGTTTAAAGTAAAATCTTGTGGCAATTGGCATGTAGAGGAAGAGGAGTGCATCAAAGCAAAACATGGACAAAGAAGGGGGCTCCAAAGACTATTACGCTTTAGTGATCCTCAGGCTTGTAAAAACACCGCCCACACAAAAAGAAGCCAAACTAAAATAAAAAATGACATCAATCCAGCAGAATGAATAATGATTACGCGACTATGGGTAAGATAGAATTACTGTACCAAAGACTATTGCGCTTTAGTGCGCCTCGGGGTTGTAAAAACACCGCCCACACAAAAAGGAGCCAAACTAAAATAAAAAAGAACATCAATCCAGCAGAATGAATAATGATTACGCAACTATGGGTAAGACAGAATTACCGTACCATGGATATTGCAGCATGTGTGATCTGTATAACATCTACGCAAGTAACAACGAACCCCTCTGCATGATAAATGTTATCATATTAAAAGTAACTTCCATGTTAAGAAATTCATTTCCTTTCAGTGGTTTGCGTCCTTTTCCGCAGGAGAGGGGTGTTTTAGGATATCTTCTCATTATAGAATTCAAATTCTAATAAAAATTCTCACCTCTATCTAAAACAGGAAGATGCAAAAACTTTCCGTCATGCATTATGTGCAACGCATCAAGGATTGTTGTATCTACGGTCGCACACTCGGGATTTGAGGTCATTACCTAGAAAATTGGGAGATTGAAAAAGGAATCAAATACCCCTGGAATGAGTTTTTCAGAGCAGTACGGCATTTGAAGATTCAACATTCCAAGGGTATAGAGAAATAAGTAAAAATAATTTTTCAAAAGCAAACCTTCTCCACCAGAGTCAACTCAGGGGAAAGATTTTGTGCCACTACACGCATGAGAATATCCTTCGAACTGTAGTCCAGTTGCAGAAAACAGCCATAAGCAAACACATTGTCATAACAACGAAGTAAATAAATATACGGGAAAAAAAAAGACCACTTGAATCATGATGTATTAACACAAATGCATAAGTAATGAACCAACATGCACATTACACCAAAAGCCAAACAACCAACACAAATACATAGGAGGCAAGGAAAAACCGTTTATATCTGGATTTTTATTTTTTGGAAACAAATTTGATGTGAATTCAATTAAAATGCTGGATTTCTAAAAGAAAACGCCATCCAGAACCCAAAATGTTGAAGATGGACAACAAATTTTCCTGGAAAGACATCAGAAGGACAAAATGATTCTGCTCTTCACTGTTGCTATTACACATGATGCATCATGATGGGACAAAGCCAGACCTAGTTTCATATCTAGGATCCGATCAGAACGCTTGATATTGCCAACAAGACAAACCACAGGGAAGAAATACAATATTGGGAAGTTGTAGGGGTTGTTTGGAAAACTGTTTTGTATTTTTGGTTTGTTAGAAAAACTGGTTTTGAAAACTATCGACTTGAAAAAGTTGTTGACTTCTTGTAATTGTACACAATGAAAATACTACTCACAAAAAAACAATTTAAGAAAATAGTTCATTTATTTGTTTTTTAAAAAAGACCACTTGTGAGAACATTTAAATATGAAATAAGAAAAAAATCAACGTTTTAAAAATAATTATCCAAATACATTTTAACAGAATTAAAAAAAAAAAATCTTTAAATAGTTTCAAAAAACCCCTTAAATTAACATAAAAACATAGAAGAAGAAGCATGAGTTAAGCGACTGGTTTGTTTACAAATGATCTCACTACGATAAATATTTGTTGTTATCTTTCATATACAGTGAGGTAAAAAATCATTCAAATTCAAGTATACTAAGTCTAACAAGTTCTAACTAAAATCATAAGTTTCTAAAAGTCATGGTTAAAGTTGTTAGCTCCACACAGAAGGCTCTTGCACATTTTCATTTTTTAGATAAGAAACAATTTAATAGGCGATAAGAAATTACAAAAGGGGAGGAGAGCCAGCCCCAAACCACAACATCCTCTTACTGGGTGTTTTAGAAAAATTCCCTACATTTTGTTAGTAATTTGATTTATAGCAATTTGGTATGATACTTATAAGAGGGATGAAATTGAAATTCCAACATTTTCCCTTCAGATGATTGATTCGGTTGACCCCATAAACGAACTCATCACTCCCATAGTATGTTGCCACCAATAGAAAAACCTCATGTAATGCCCAGTGAATGTGGTTAGAAGACAAAATACCTTGTCTAGATACGAGCAAGGAAAGGATCTGAAGGGTGAGCGTTAGAAGCAACTTGACTTCTGAACCCATTTCCTAAAAAGAAGATAAAAATATGGAAATTAAAGGCTAGATTCTCTTGACCCTCCCCCAACCAATCACACCATCTAGTGAGTAGTTGTCCAATTCCTATTATGCTCCATTACTTCACCAAAGACAGCTACAACACATTAGTCAAGCTAAACATGACGATTAAATTCTACCAACCTAAAATACAAAAGGCTATTTGCCAGCGGCTAAAACCTCGTCCTTCCAAACTATACATTTGTTCTCCGCTACTCTGAGCTTTTTTATGAAGGAAAAGTCCAACCAATATTTATCAATTAAATTCTTAAATTAATGCTTTATAGCATAAAGTCAAGCCTCACAACCACATATTTACCCACAGTGGCATGGGCCGCAAGGCCACTGTTAGAGAAAACTCATATCCAGCAAAAAATTATAATGGCAAAAGATTGCTCTGTAATAAAGAAGCTTTATAGTTTTGGAGAAAAGAGTATTTACACAACACATACTATATTCCCATTTCCTAGGTAAGCGAAAAAAAACTTCATGTTTTCTTCATGCAGTCTAAAAAGGAAACTGACGACTAATTTCCCTTTATTGCCATAAAGTTTCCTTTTTTTTCATTTTCCTCTTCAACTACTCACCCTAAAAAGGTGATAACCATCTCAAATTTCATTAATAAACCCAAATATTTGTACTTTGTGAGGAAAGAAATCTTAGAATTATTTAAGACATGGAGGTTCCTCGTTCAGCTCCTCTTTGTGGTGTTATAGCCACAAAAAATCCCTTTTAATTACAATTTGTCGAAGATCCTCGTGATTAGAAGGGTCTTTATGTCTTTCATTTGTTCCATATGAAAAATAAAAGGCTCTCATCTCGTGGTCTTTTAGGGGGAGGGGCTTTCTCAACTCCTTACCCATAGGCTATATTTTTTCCCCCTCTTTTCTTATAATATCTCTAATCCTCATAAAAAAAGTATTTAGTTTGTCAGAAATTACTAAGCACAAGTATCAAAAAGAATAATAATAGAATAAATATTTGAGAAAAGTGGCATACGTGAGGATTCCCTGAATCTTGGTTCCATTCGTAATGACAGCAGAATTAACCCGAAATTCCTGCATTTTTTTTGCAGCAACACATATAGGATCTGATGCCGAAACGAGTGCAGCTCTGAAAACATATAAAGCTACAAAACTTGGTAATGATCCAGAGGTATGTTACACATCTTCAACTTACAGAGAAATATGAAGGCTAGACAAAGTACTTCGTATTTTCAGAAATGAGAGTGGATAAGGAAGGTTTAAACACCCGCTCCCTCAACGTCTCTATAAAAGCTTGTGGAGCTGAAATAATGATAAAAAAAATTTAGTAAAAATTATACAACCTAAAATGAAAATGACACGTTAAAGAAAATTAAATAATATCAAAACTTGCAAGTGTTATGCAATGACCTCTAGGTGAATTTCTAAGAAGTACGGACTCGGACACGGGACACTAACAGGACACGACACGGACATGGCGATACGTCAATATCTAAAAAAGTAGGACACGGACACGTTGGGGACACTTTTTTTTATAGAATATGTGTATATTGATATATTTAATATTTCCTTATATATGTACATTTGTATTTTACTTAAATTATACTTTAGTAAAAACATACAAAGTTAGTCAATTAACGATATTTGAAGAATTTAAAAATGTAGAAGGATTTAGTTGGCTATGACTTGAGGAAGATCTCATCCTAATAGTTTAGGAATGATCAATATTAGGAACTTATAAGATTAGAGTAGGTAAGAGAATCTCTTTATTTTTTTACTTTTTAAGTTTGAATTACAAGGGCTAGGTTTTAAATTTTCTTTAGGGCCATCCAAGGCATATCCAAGCCATGTCCAAGCAATGTCCGAATATAGAATTTTTTTTAAAATATCATACACGTATTTTGGCGTGTCAAACACGTGTCCGGGAAATTCGTGTCTGACACGAACTCGACCTAAAATAGTGTTTGTGCTTCCTAGGTGAATGTTAAAGGGATTTTACTTCTAGAATGAACATATTAAGCATCAATTTTACCCACTCATGGTAGTCAAATCATTTGTAAACATATTAGAGTATTCATTTTTTAAAATAAGTTTTTACCACCATAAAGTGGATTAAAGGTCTGTTTGGCATAACTTCTAATTTAAACATTTTTTCATAAAGAAATGTTTATATATAGTATTTGTATTTTACATTTTTAAAAAATATTTTTTTAAAATAAATTTGTTTGGTTACACTACATTCAAAAGCAATATTATTAATTACAAATTTTTTTTTCTTAGTACATATTTTGAAGAATTTCGATTAATCACTTTTAAGTCATTTTTAGATAATTCATCTCCCTCGTGTTTTTTCAAAAATAACTTCTAAATGAATTCAATTTTTTTCAAATGCATTTTATAATTTATTTGTTAAGATTTTTTAAAAAAATCCTTTTGATTATCTAAAATTACTCAAGAAACTATATTAAACACATTTTAAATTGTTAATTTTTTCAAAAGTGTTCATAGAAAAAATAATTTTATTTAAAAAGCATTTTTTTCCAATGTTATCCCAAACACACCCTAATACATGATGGATGACGTTGACCAATTTATAATAGCAGCCACGTGTGGTGTAGCGTTCCCCAAACAAACAAGTCATTTCAGAAAAAAATAGAAAATGGTCTTGAATCACTCATCTCAAGTTATGTTTATATATAAATGTTCATTAGAGACCAGTTCAGACTATTACTTTTCCCAATGCATGTAAATTATAGATAAAGATACAATATACTTATTAATCACTCATCTAATTATGAGTTACATTCTTGGTGCACATAGATAAACATCCTCTTATCATTAGAAGTCTAATAGAGAGAGAAAGAGGATGCTTACTCATGTGTTGACTAGTAAACATTTGTTTGTTCACCTGTGACCAACTAAAAGATTAGCAAAAATAATGTGCTTGACCTCCATTTGTATCTAACATCATTATCATTAATGGCATAGCACAGCTATAACTACTGCCAAACATTAAAATTTACTTCAATTGTGCCAATACATGATAATATTTAAGCATTTGTGCACATCATTCCCTTAACATTCATGAGATTGCTATTTCAAGTTAAGTGCTATTTATAAATTTGATTAAATTTGATATTTTCTCTCTTTGCCTAGACAGCTGGCTTTTAGGAGGGGATTTCAAATCTTTAGGTGGTCCCATGCAGCGTTTTCAAAGCACACAACGGACCTCAAGACAACAAACCTTTTGATCGCCTTATGTAAACTTATCTACCAATTTACTATACAAATTTATGCTATATATATTTATTTTGATATATTTATTAAATTGTGCCTCGCTTCACACACAGGCCTCGCCTTTTTGTAGGAGCACCTTGTTGAAGGTAGTTTCCATAGGCACCTTAAAAACGCAGAGGCCCCGGGTCGCCTCGCCCCTCGCCTTATGCATGCGCCTGGGTTCGCCTTGAAAACTCTGGTGGCGGCCCCCAACCATTAGCATGCATTGATTCAACTCTTTCATTGAACAAGCTGGCCTCATTAGATCTCCATCTCCAAAATGGATACACTTGATCTAACTTTAGAAACAACTCCACTCTCCCTCATTGACAGATTCTTGGTTGTTTAAAAATAAGTAACGAGCTTTTCATTGATGGATGAAAAGAAACAAAAATTGTTCAAGGATACAATCTCTCGTTGGAAGAGAAAAATAAAACTAAGAAGGGAATATGAATGCATTTCAATCAAGACAAATACTGTTAAAAGCATAATTATCATACAAAGAACACCAGAGAAGACTTGAGCTTGGCCAAAACGAATTGCTCCGACCAAGATACAAACTTATCCTCGAAAATCCTCAAAATGTGAAATCCACCTCCTTCCAGATTATTCTACATAATAATTTCCAAGACCCACAAACAGAAACCAATAATAAAAGATAGAACCATTGAAAACCAACACGAAGCTGAAAAGAATAGGAAATCTCTTCTTAAAGGAAGAATCACTCTGCTAGTTTTTTTTTTTTTTGGTGCAAACCAAAAATAAATGAGGCATGCCATCGCCAACCTTAAAGGATGAGACTGCTCTGCCAAACTCACTAATCTGAAATACCAAACCAAGGGCTTTTAGAACAGCTCACTGCCTTGCCTGAACAACTGAATGACCTTTTAATGGTGTCCCACCAACCCCTTGAATTTCATGAAATGATCTACGTGACTTGCTTCACCCACCCTTCCTGATAACTAATTCGAAGAAATCATGCGAGAGAAGTCATTGGCAACAGTTGACTTTGCCCATTCGCTACAATGGTTGGGCAAAGCTGTTCAACACCTTTGGGATAAGTTGGTGTTTTCCCTCCTCTTATGAGGACTCCTTGCTCCAGCTCCTTCAGCCCATAAAAACAAAGCCAAAGTGTTGTGATCAATGCTAACTCTTTGCTACACTTTGGCATTTATCGCTTGAAAGAGAATTTTCAACACGCAGTACTTGAGCATTGATAATTTGGGGGGCCTCATCAAAGCTCCATTCCCCGTCTTGGTGTATTCTTTCTAACCTTTGTTATAATTATGATCTTTTACACATTTTAACTATTTGGGGAGCTTTTTGTAAGCCCCTGGCTCTTGGATATCTGGTCTCCCTCTTTTTGTACATGGATTTTCCCATTTTTTTTTTAAGTTACACAATATGTGGGTGAGGATTCGAATCTCCAACCTTGGGTCGAAGATATATGTTTTAACTAGTTGAACTATGCTTAAGTTAGTTTTATACATGGATTTTATTTAATACTATTGAATTAGTTAGAAGATTAGATTATGTTGACTTAGTTATAAGTTGTTATTGTTTGTTTAATAAATCTCCTTTATTTTAGAGAAGTTAGGAGGTTATCCCTAGATTTTATATTCTCTTGTAACCTATATATAGTGCCTCTATTCTTTATCTTTCATCATCAATTGGAAAATAAACAATTTATTTCTTCTCTCTGCTCGTGTATGTCTCTCTGGTGTCTCCATCCTTAGTTTTAATGGTATTGGAGCTAGGATCGACACCAGAATGGTTAAAACAGCCATGATGACTGACGTGCACAAGGGTGGAAATTCCGAAAGATCAAATAAGACCTCGACTTCTCTCCCTACAAGCACGTCCACGACACCTCATATCTCTTTCTCTGAAAATGCTTTGCTCCAAATTACCTCTCCAAAACTCAACGGAAAAAATTTCTACAATAGTCTCGATCAGCCCTCCTAGTTATCCGCAGCCGAAGTCCACTAGGGTACATCAACGGCACGATAACAAAACTAGATGAAGTCGACCCTTCTTTCTCCGTGTGGGATGCTCAAAACTCGATGGTCATGGTATGGTCCATTAACTCGATGGAGGAGGACATTAAAGAATCATTCCTCTTCTACTGAACGACAAAGGATCTCTGAAATGCATTCACTACAACTTTCTCTGATTTTGATAACTCGGCTCAGTTGTTTGAATTACGCAATAAGGCGCGCTCCTTGCAACAAGGTGAATCCGATGTCACCCAATACTACAGCTCATTACGTCGGCTGTGGGCTGAACTCGATCTATTTCTCAATCGCGAATGGAAGAATTTGAAGGATGCTAAACGCTTCCCAAACATATCGACAACAAACGAATCTATAATTTTCTTGCAGATCTTTGTCTGGAATTAAATGATGTGTGCGGCCGCTTGCTTGCCACAAAACCAATCCCAGTCATCGACGAAATATTCACGCAAGTTTGTAGAGAGTCAAGTCGCAAACGCATGATGATGGGTGACACACCCGCAAAACCCACGTCCCTCACGCTGAAATCATCAGCTTCGGCGGCGCAAAGACCACTACCTCCATCCCAATCTACTCGTCAGAACAACCTATGGTGTGAACATTGCAAGCACACAAACCATACAAAAGATTGGTGTTGGAAACTCCATGGTCGTCCACAACAGAAGAATTTATCAGGAGATTCTTGGCCACCTCCGACCACAAGTACTCCACCTTCTCGAACCAGCTCCTCCAGCTATCAGGTGGGCTCTAGTGTGTCGAATCCAATCATATCAAATTCTCAAGACCTAACCACCTCTTTTCCTCCATTATCGAAGGCGCAACTCAAACAGCTCGATCGCCTCTTAACTCCACTGGTTAAGTCCAACTCTTCATCAAGTTTTGTAGCACAATGAGGTATTTTTAGTGCAGCTTTAACAAGTCAGCAGCATGGCAATCAGTGGATCTTAGATTCGAGTGCGATTGATCATATGACAGTTTTTCATGATATGTTTACCATGTACTCACCCAACCCGATTCAGACACGTCAAACTTGCAGATGGGTCATTGGCTATTATTAAGGGCTTTGGTTCTATTGTTCTTAGCCCGAATATTACATTGCACTCAGTGCTCCATGTGCCTAAATTATGTTGCAATTTAGTTTCTGTTCAGAAGTTG
>JAOANK020000084.1:1823559-1833880 GCA_026257165.2 Telfairia occidentalis
GAGGCGCACACCCTAAATGCTAAGGCACCTGCCTCAAGTGGGCTTTATTAACTGAGCCTCACTTTTTTGAAGCGAGGTGCAAAGACCGCACCTAGGCGCGCGCCTCACTGGGCTTTTTAAAACACTGTCCTAAACCACCTTCAGAAAAAGGTTTAGAGATTGATTTCCATCTTATCAAATGAGAGATTTTTCCAACAGCACAACCCTCGCAAAAGAAGTTGCGTTGAAGCTTCTCAAGTTCAAGGCAAACTGAAGATGGCAAAAGAAAGAGAGACATGTAATATAAAGGAATGTTGGAAAAAACCGAAGAACAAACAGTAAGCCTAGCACCCCTTGATAATGAAAATCTACTCCAACTATTAAGCTTTTTCATGATTTTAACCAAAACAGGTTGCCAAAAAGAAGGAGATTTTGGACACTGACCCCCCCCCCCTCCCCAGGAAGACCAAACTTTGCACTGGCCCAAAATCTTTCAACTTCAAAATTTCAGAAAGAAAATCCCAATCAACTAAGTCGAAAGCCTTTTCAATGTCCAGCTTTAAAATCCAACCACCCAATTTGTTAATCTGATAGTGTTCCACAACTTTATTGACGATTAAAATAGGATCTAAATTCTTTCTTCTTTCAATAAAAGCACTTTGATAGGAGGAAACAGCTATAGGTATTACTCTTTTCAGTCTTGGACAAGAACTTTTGCTGTAATTGTATAAACCGAAGTTGTTAGGCTGATGGAAAGTTTTTAATAGAAACAGCAACAACTTTCTTCTGAATAAGGCATAAAAATGTTCTTTGAGGCAAGCATTGAGATGACCATTCTCGTGGAATTCCTTAAACAATCGCATTAGATCATGTTTCATCAAGTTCCAAAGTTTGGCAAAGAATTCAATAGTAAACCCATCCGGGCCCGGAGCTTTATTCCTACCAAGAGATTTTATAGCATTTCAAATTTCATCAGTCGAAATTTTGAAGATAACATGGCTGGTGCTTGTCTGAAATGACTTTCCAAATCAGATTGGAAGGAACAAACATTTTATATGGTAATTCATGATATAAAGTTGTATAAAAACCAATGATTTCTAACTCTATTTCACCAAAAATCAATGTAGCTCCTTGAACCGATTGAAGCTCCAAAATCAGATTCTTTCCATTTTTTGCAGCCAAAAATCTGTGGAAAAGAGAAGTATTTTCATCCCCTGCCTTCAGCCACGGTAATTTACATTTTTGGATCATATTTCTTTCTTCAACTAAAAGGATATTCATCAAAAGAATGCGAGCTGGATTTCTTTTGAACAACATCAGCAAAAGAGAGTGCCTTATCAATTGAAGAACCAGCAGAAAAAAAGGGAGGGGCCTTGGCTGCCATCACCTAAGATTGAAAGTTCGTTAATCACACATTCAGCATATCCCAAAAGGCGAGCCAGCCTGATTTTTGAAATCCAGTAGAATAAAAATGCTTTATTTTCCTCCTGAACTTGGCCAAACCGAAAATTCCAAAAACCAACGCTGACTGACACGAACCTTTAAAACCCAGCAAGTACTAAACTCAAATCTATCTTGACGTTTCAATCTAGAATGAATCGGAAGAAGATTTACATCAACCAAAACAAATTCAATTGACTTAATATGAGAGAGATGGAGAGGCAAGATGACTTTTCCTTGCAATTCTTCAACAGAAAAAGAATCGTCCTTATACCAAATATAGAAGTGGGTGTTTTCAACACAACAACTATTAATCTCCATTGTCCAAAAAAGATAGAACACGCCCAGTTTGATAGAATATGAAAAGAAGAGAAATCAGATAGAACACGACCAGTTTGATAGAATATGAAAAGAAGAGAAATCAGTCCGAAGAAGACGAAAACCCAGGATGGAGAAGATTCTTCAAAAATTGAAATGAGAAAACTCAAAACCCAAGATAGAGAAGATGCTTCAGAAATTGAGATGAGAAAACTCAAAGGACCACACGAACAGGATGAAGAGTAGAGAACATACTTGATAGTTTTCCATGTTTACAACTCTACTACATAAATTTTATCTATAATAATTATGAGTAAAAAAACTTAAATACTTAATTTTTAAAACATGAAGATACTCAGAAAACTATTTAATATTTAATGAAAAAAAAAATCAAAACTATTTAATATTTATATGAAAATTGGCTTAAATAATCAGGTAAAAGATTTGGAAAAGAAAAGGTAAGTGAGGTTGATTTTTGGATATCCTAAAAAAAGTGCTATGACCTAGGAAGCACGAATGTGTAGGACACGAATTTCAGTGTTTGCTTCAGGATGTCAGGAGAAGGTAATTAGGACATGTGTTCGACACACCAAAATACATGTCTGATATTGAAAAAAAAAAATTATAGATTTGGACATGGCTCGAACATGGCTTGAAAGAAAATTTAAAACCTAACCCATGAAAATCAAACTTAAAAAGTAGAAAAATAAATAGAGATTCTCTTACATACTCTAATCTTTTAAGTTCCTAATATTGATAATTCCTAAACTATTAGGATGAGATCTTAAAACCTTCTATATTTTTAAATTCTTCAAATAACGTTAATCGACTAAACATGGTATGTTTTTACTAAAGTATAATTTAGTTAAAATACAAATGTATATATATAATGAAGTATTAAATATAAAAATATATAAACATATTCAATAAAAGAAATGTGTCTGTGTCCTACTATTTTAGAAATTTACATATCGCTGCATCCGGATCGTGTCGTGTCTGTGCCCCATGTTCGTGTCCGTGCTTCTTAGGCTATGACTTAAGGTTAAACAACAGCTTTAGATATAACCACTTGTTTCTATTGGAGTAGAAATGCTGCAAACTGTTAGTCATGAAGAAAATACTACCAAGACTTTATTTATGAGAAGATAAATATTGTCAGTTGTCAATCAATCATGAAGGAGAAATACTACACGCAACCAGCACTTCTTCTTTAGTTTTTTCTTCATCTATTTTTTCTTCTTCTCCTCCCAGACTTTTCTTCATATGTTATGTCACTTCTTTCTTCTTCATCTTCTCCCAAATTGTTCTTCTCTTCTATCATTTCATCTAAGTTGCATTTTCAACAAATTCATACTAATTTTCAGAATCTTTTGAACTTTCATGTAAAAAGTGTATAGACGAAGTTAACCATTTATCTAATATATTCAAATCAATTGCTTCTTGATTGAATTGAGGGAATGGAATTCCTGACTCCAACAAACAAAGTAAATAGGGATACACAAACATAGGAAATAGAATAGTATTACCCGATTCATAGGGATACGAAAAAGTATTCTTCGTATTATCTCATTCTTATTCCTTTCTTCTTCATCTCCCGACTTTTCTTCTTACTAATCTTTAGGATTTAACCCTACTTTTTGTTTTTTAAGACAACCTTTAGGTTCAAAGGCTTAAAAATAAAAAATAAAAAAGACAACTTTCTTGATAGCCAAATGTAGTAGGGTCGGGTATTTGACCCATGAGAATAGTTGAGGTGCGCAAAAGCTGGCCTAGACACTCACCAAAATATATATATATATATATATATATATAATAAAAAAATTAAAAAAATAAAATAAAATTCATCTCCCGACTTTTCTTCATCTTCTTCATTTAGGATTGGTTGTGTCCATGTCGTGTCCCTTGCATGTCTAAGGGATGTCCTATGGAAGAAATAATAATAAAATAATGGGACACAGGATTTTGCATGTCAAACATGTGCCTAAAGCGTGCCCAACGAGTATCTGTGATTCCTATCAGCTCACTAGCCGAGTTGTACACTAATGGTCTGTTTGGCATGACTTTCAATTTAATCACTTTTTCATAAAGAAATATTGATAAATATAGTATTTACATTTTATATTTTTAAAAAATATATTTTTTGTAATAAATTTATTTGATTACACTACATTCAATAGTGATATTATTAATTACAAATATGTTTTTTTTTCCTTATTACGTATTTGAAAGAATTTCGATTAATCACTTTTAAGTCATTTTCAAATAATCCATCTCCCTTATGTTTATTCAAAAATAACTTTAAAATTAATCCAATTTTTATATAGTCCATTTTATTTGTAAAGAATTTTTCATAAAATACTTTTGATTTTATAAAATTACTCAAAAAAAACTATACTAAACACACTTTAAATTGTTAATTTTTCAAAAATGCTCATAGAAAAAAAAAATTATTTCAAAAGCACTCTTTGTCATAGTTATCCCGAACACACCCTAATCATCCTCAATTTCCAAATTAATGTCCAATAGTTATCTCATATTCGTCTTCATAAATCTATATCCATCCCCACCCAGCAAACTAGGGTATCTCTAATCTCTTATCTTTGTTTCTTTTTTTCGACATTTTCTTAATACAGTTATTCCCGATTTCCCATCGGGAGAAAAATGGACTAACCACAAAAGAAAAGAGGATACAATTGTGATTCATGACCAAGATCTATAGTCCTGTTTTTTTTAAATGTTCGAATACATCAACTAGCTTGGGGCTTTCCAAATGAAGGCTTCATTTTGGCCTATTAGACTGGAAAGGAACTATAAATTTCTTTATGATAAAGAAAGATCTTTTAGAATTTTTTTGGGCTGGTGTGATTTTGTAACCCTCTCTTGGTGTAACTATTAGGTTTACCTCCATTATTGCCACTTGGAATACTTTGTTGTAACTTCCTTGGCTAGAAGCTTGGTTTTCATCCTCCACCTATTACAATTTCATATTTTTCTATGAAATAGTTTCTTACCATTAAAAAAAAAATTAAAAACTAAAATTTCAAAAGAAAATTCATCCAAATACAACAACTTAATTATATGAATATTTTGTAAACAAGATACAACTTCTCATTGATGTAAAGTTAACTATATCAATATTAATATGCAAAATACACAATCAATTAAATTCGAAACTCATTACTGAATCCTAACTTTTAAAATCTATAAGCGAACAATGATAAAAAAAGAAGAGTTCAATAACTTTAACAACTAAAAGAAGATGACGAAAGATTTCCTAAGAAGTACAACATGGACCCTTTCATGTAATTCTTCTTGACATAGATAAAAAGATTCATATTCAAAATGGATTTCACCTTCATGACAGAGAATTTCATGTAACTCTCTAGTTCAAAATCGTTTGAACTCCGACCTTTCCATATACAATCATATCACATCGAGTAAGCTAGTTTCATTGAATAACAAATTAAACACTTCCTCTAGGAAGATGCTAGTTGGAAAGTGGAAGCTATGTTTACAAACTGGGAATAAGAAATCGTGTCCTTACCCAAAACTCAAGAAGCTTAAGCTTTGGGAATTCTAGAATAACATGGGTTTGTTGCTTCATGAAGCCTGAGATTTTCCAGATGATTGAAGATATAAATTCTTCAATATGGGAAATGTTTTAAAAGGCTAAAGGCAGTCTCAAGGCTTTTCTTCTTGGAGAGGCGAGACGTAAGCTTCAAGGCGGTATGAGACGTAAGCCTCAATTTTAATAAAAAAATTTATACGAATCCTAAATTTGTGTAATCAAGTATTGCTAAATGTAATAGTTATACAGAAACATACAAAAATTGCCCCTATCAATTGCTACTCAAATAAAAATTCTAAAAGAACATGCTTAACATCACTATTATTATCACTGATAGAATTGACTTGTTCTATAAATTTTTGTCTTCAATGCTTTTAAAGCCTAGGTAGTAAAAGTAGTAATAGATTGAATAGCCTTTTTTTAGATAAAAAGTAATAGATTGAATAGCCACAACTCATGTACTAGCATTTCATACATTAAGGAACCTTTTTATATTTTTGTAGAATTTGAAAAATTATTATTATTATTCTATACAAGGTGTAAAGACTAGCCTCAGTGTGTCTTCATGGAGGTCTATGCCTCTTCTATGAGAGGCGTAAACCTCTTATGGTCCAAAAAAAGTGTAAGTCTCGAGGCTAAAAGTTATAGCGTTGCCTCGAGGCGAGCCTCAAGGCGTAAGCCCCAAAAGCTTTTTAAAACATTATATGAGACAAATCCCTCAAACATCAACGGTTCAAGTAGCAGAAAGTCTCCTTACAAGTTTATAAAGTTTTAGGAGGAGAATTAAATAGGTAAACTACTCTCACAGATAATCATCATTTATTCATCCAAGACATAAGGAATAGCATTTCTAAGAGTTGGGACCTGAGATTCAAGAGTAACTAAAATAACTTTGGAGATACAATAGAATAGTCTTGCTTCTAACATATTGGTGGAGAATGTCAAATCAAGTGCTAGGGAAGATTGCAGATTTGGCATATTGACAGACCTCAAGACGTTTTTTGTTTGGTAAAAAACCGAGCTTTCATTAATGAAATGAAAAATGTATAGTAACATACAAAAAAACAAGCCCAAAGGAAAGTAGACCAAAGCCTAGTTATAGAAACGATCTCAATCTAAAAGAAACAAACCAAACTCATAATTACAAAAAAATTTAGTAACAGATGCCCAACGGGAGGTCAGAAGTATTAAACTTGACAACCTCTCAAGCCTCCTTACAATATCTCTCAATGTCTCTAAAAATCCTATTATTTTTTTCAAGCTAGATACCTCATGACATAGCAAAAAAAAATGCTTGACACAAAACTCTCACCTCATCATGAAAGAGGGGACTCAAAAGAACCTCCTCAATCGAGGGGCCACACCCCTCCTACGAGGCAAGTGATAGAATTTCCTTCTATTATTGATACTCAAAGAGATTAATAAGTGGCCAAGGGAGTATTCAAGAGCTCACAACCTTTCCTCTCGCTACTCACAATTCTCACAGACACAAAAAAGTATCCTTCTCTCTCTGAATTGCTCATATATACAAACTAACAACCATTCTCAAAATGTACTCACTAACCTAAGCCCACACAATTACCCCTCCCCATAGCATACTAAATCTTTTCTAGACTTTTCTACCCTTCTTTCTTGTATAAACCTTCGCCATAAGGGGCATATCAGAAAGCTCACTCGAAAGGAACTCAGCCACTGATTCCAAAGACCTTGGGTAAACCGATAGCCCCAAAGCAAATAGTCCAAATCGTCCTACCTCCTACAAAGAATGCGCCACTAAGGACACAAGACAAGGGAAAAACGCCTCTGAATGTTGTCCAAGGTGTTAACAATTAAGTCTCTAATGTAAAACCTACCACACAAAGCTTGACCTTCTTGGAGATTTTCACCTTTTATAAATCGGAGAAGCCAGGGGCACCCAAACAATTGGAGGGATTACATAAAAGGCAGAAAAAAGAGCTACAAGAAAAATTCCAAAAGGATCAAGAGTCCAAACTCTCATGTCTCTTCT
This sequence comes from Telfairia occidentalis, assembly GCA_026257165.2. Classification (NCBI taxonomy): domain Eukaryota; kingdom Viridiplantae; phylum Streptophyta; class Magnoliopsida; order Cucurbitales; family Cucurbitaceae; genus Telfairia; species Telfairia occidentalis. Next base: position 1,830,873 of record JAOANK020000084.1, read on the forward strand.
TCCAGGATACACAAACTAACCATCAATAAGGGAAAGAAGGAAGGAAACCTCCCTCATCTCCATCCAAAGGAGGGCACCAAAAGCTGGACCTTCTTGGAGATTTTCACCCTTCATAATCCGGAGAAGGCAGGGGCACCCAAAGAATTGGAGGGATTACATAAAAGGCAGAAAAAGGGGCTACAAGAAAATCCCAAAAGGATCAAGAATCCAAACTCTCATGTCTCTTCTATGATACACAAACTAACCATCAATAAGGGAAAGAGGGAATGAAACCTCCCTCATCTCTCTCCAAAAGAGGGCACCAAAAGCCTAAGAGACAGATTTGGAAAGCTTTAGCACTAAGACCCTTGTTTACAATCAAAAGGTCCACCCTAAGAACGACATTGTTAGAGTGAGAAGGTATACGCATCCAAATAAAGTGTCCGTACGGCCTCCTCTCTTTAATTAATTGAGCAATTGTATTTAATTGATATCTCAGGAGCAACAATCAGCTAATGCACGCGTAGAACCATATGAAAACAGCAGAAGAGGGAATAGACGTAAAACAAACCCTGGACCATTTTCTGAAGGGCTTCAATAGCAAGCGAATCAGAAGTAACAAAAATGGGATTCCGTGTCATGATTTTGGATACAACTGTCTGCTCTGGTCTCAGCCCCTCCGCTATAACCCTGGTGGCGACATCCTATGAGCAGCATCGTCACCATAAACAAACTCAAAACACTAGGATTGCAACAAAACAGACAAACAAACGGGTAGTAATAATACCAAAAAAAAAAAAAAATCCCAAGAAACCTTGTCCGTGAGAATCCCCGAAAGCAAAGCATTCGCATCGGTCAGCAGAACAGCATCAACACGACGAGCAGCCATTCGTCTACAGGCTTCAGAAACCGTAGTCCCCTCGGGAATCGTAAGCGCTTTCGACAACCTCAGCTTCTTCACCGCCCTTTCCCCACCACCAGCAGATCTAAAGCATCCCCAAAACAAAACCCAATCGACACAACGCAGAAACAACTAAAAAAAATAAAACAAAAAAACAAAAAAACCAAAAAGCTGCTCACATCAACTGAGGGGGAGAATCCGGTTTGGCAACGTTGCCATTGTGAGTGCTTCCATTCTCGACGGAGACGGACTTCCTGCTGGAGGTGGAAGGAGCGCGTTTCTGACTGAGGGCGGTCCTCCTCTGGCCAGGAGGCGGAGCGAGTTGGCCACTCATCCTGAAGCAAACACTGAAATTAGGGTTTAATTTCCCTTTAAAAAGTACTACACATGAACCAAGGTGCTGCAAAATGGAAATGGAATTGAAAAGGTTTGACTTGGATGTCAAGAGAGAGATTGAGATTCGACGCCTGATGAAAGGCTATGGCGACTGTGGCTCTAACTCTCTCCCGAACGTCGCAACCAAATCGTCAAAATCGTTCTGCTCTCTCCGCCTGAGCCCTGTGGTAAGCGTTTCAAATTGCAGCTCTCAAATTTTAATTCTTTTTTTTTTATTTTTAATAAAGAAAATAGGGAATACGAACAACGGTGAAGGATTGGTTGACAGAGCCGCACGAAACGACCCTTTTTTTTTTTTGCTTTTGTTTTTGTTTTTATTTTTATGAGCTTACGAAACGACAAATGGGATTTGGTTTCTACTTTCTACTTCCTATTCTGTTTAGTAAGAGTTTTTGTTTATATCTCTCTTTTTTTTTTAGTAAGTTTTTTATTATATCATTGGAAGATGCTTTGGACCGTTTGTTTTTTAAGGGATCTAGGTACTCGATATCTTCTAGCGTGGAATTTTAGGAGTTGCTGAGGAATTTGGATTATGTCAACAACATTTTTATCTTTTCGGTCGGGTAGATTTTAACTTTTAAATTTCATAATTACATAAAAAGAAAAATTAAGATAAATACACTATTTCATGCTATAAACTCATTTTATTTTTTATTTTTTTTTGGTAATAATTTAAATATATATAACATAATATACTATAATATGTTAATTATACAAAATTTGTAACATAAAATATGTTAATAAACTGATTAATAATATTTGAGATTAAACTTAATATTTAAGTTAGTAATAATTAATGGTTTTATTCTTTAGGAATAGTAGTATAGTACTTTTTAAAGAGCTATTTGCTTGGCAGGAATCCGAAATTTTCATGGGATGAGCATTTGGAACCATTTATTTTGAAACAGATTTAGGATATCCAGGTATCCTAAGATGCTCATATGGGGGCAACTATCCTATTTCAAATACCTTTTTGAAACATAAGATTTTAAGATTCCTATGTCGAGGAGATCATGTATTGACGATTTTACCCTTTAGTTTTTTATATCTATTTTTTCTGTCATCAATATTTTATTTCACATTTTTTATACTATATTTGATATTTAAAAAATAAATTATTGTATTCAAGCACTTAGACAATAATAATAATTGGCAATTAACTACATTTGTACTAAAAAACTATATTTATATTTTACATTTAGATATAAAATAAACTTTAGTTAAAATGAATAATATCTCAATTTATTTTCGATTGAAATTTAAAGTGGAATATTCATTTTATTTATCTTTCCAATAGTTATTTCGTATTTTTATTATGGGTGAGTTTTCACTCTTGTACATCTATTAAAAATTGCTTCTTTAGTATTTACTTGTATTTTCTCTTAAAATTAATACTAAGTATATATTTCAAAACACAAAAAAAAAAAAACAACAATTACAAACAATTATGATTCTTCTAAAAAAATCTAATTTGATAATGTGTAAATATAATCTATTAACAACACCATCAATTCACCCCACATGTAGCTGAACTCAAGAAAAAAACCATCAATTATATCAATTGTCGTTTTTTCTAGAGAAAAAACAAATTCAAACTTAAATTAATATTTAATATTCAATACTTCATAAAAAAAAACAAATCTCAAATTAATATAAGTTAATTTGTTTTACAAAATAACAAATAAAATTAGTATAAACTAAATTGACATAAAAATAAAATACTAAATTAATA
>JAOANK020000084.1:1835338-1854181 GCA_026257165.2 Telfairia occidentalis
ATTGTCTAAAATTAAAACACAACTTAAAAGCGAAATAAATAAATAAATGAAATTAGACAACAATTTGAAACTGAACAAATAAATAAATAAATAAATATCTATATATATTAAATTTATTTATTAAATTGCGCTTCGCTTCTCTCAGGCCTCGCCTTTTTATTGCCTTTCACCTTAAGCTGATCAAAAAGCTTGTCGTCTTAAGGTGTGCCTTGCACTTTGAAAATACTGGTAATTATGAACTTGGTTTGATTCTACTCTATGGGAGATTGTTTATCTATTATAGTTAGGCTTTGGTTTTCTTTTCTCTAGGCTTGTTTTTGTATATTCTTTTGTTTTATTATTGAAAGCTTGATTTATCATAAAAATAAAATAAAAATAAAAATACGCAAGGAATGTAAGCCCAGGAGAACAAATAACAGAACATTATGCTGAAGGGTAGTCATTCATTCTATCCAACACTATTTCTGCTGAAAGTCCATTTATGGTATTGTTCTTCTAGGTGTATTTTCAAAAGTTAATGTGTATTATATATATATTTTTTAATGGAAATTCTTTAAATTAAATGTCAAATGCATGAAGCCAAAGTGCTCCATAGTAATTTAATCTTGAATTCACAGAAGCCAAGAGTGTGTATTTTAGGTGGAGGATTTGGAGGGTTGTATACTGCTCTGAGACTCGAATCTCTTGTGTGGCCAGAAAACAAAAAACCTCATGTAAGTTCCTCTTTTATTTGTTACTTTCCAAAAGTTGTTTCATGACCAATGTTATGGTGCATAACGAGTCTATAATGTCATATCTCCATGACTCACATTTTCTCCTTCCGGCAAGTGGTCAAACAGGACTTGAATGATGAGTAATTGCAATATTTACAGAAAAGAACTTATGCTTGCCTTTTCTGGCTTCTTTGATATGTTGTTTTTGTTGTTATGTCTCTGTTGATTTATCTCACTTAGAAAGCAGATTTTTTCAGTTTCTAGGATCGTCGTCCTTCTTGCTGGCAGCAGTAAGGTCTCTGGGTGGCTAAGTTGAAATTAGCCCACACAACCTCTACACTTCTCATGAATTAAATGCATGTTTCCATTAATTTTAGCTGCGTAAATATTTTTAAGGCAAGGTTAGAGAAGATTAGGAAAGCATCAAGGATTATCCCCATTTCCTTGCAATTTGGTGTAAGATAACTTGGAAACATTTTCTTAATGTTGATCTTGATGGTAACACCCTTTGACAAATTATAAATGAAAATACTTGTTTTTACTTACCCTAGTTTTAATTTTTTTTTTAAGAGACTTTTTGTTTATTTTTAAATAGATTAGCGAGACTAAAATTTAGGATCCTCTTGGTGTATTCCCTTATTTCTTTTCCTTTGTAATTGTAAAGTTTTTTTTTTTTTTTTGGTTAATGTCAATTGGAATACTTGTAAGCGCTTTTGGCCTTGTGTGAGCAGATAACTTGTCTACCTTTTGCCTTTTTAACCATCTCTTAATGGGAAGTCTGTTTTCTGTCCCAAACATACTTTTTTTTAAATTCACCTGCACACAAGTTACCATCAGAAACGTTGGTCTACTTCGGAAGTAGTTTGGAATTAAATAAAGATATTTAGTGTGTCACTTCATTCATTACTCGGAATGCTTGTGGTCATTTTTGCCTGAGGCTGGAGCATCATTTTGATATTTTTGTTTTCTGTCTTTTGTGGAAAGTCCATAACAGATTCATTGTATTTTGGAGGCGTATAACCCCTGAATGGGTTGCTGATAGCAAATGTCCTAGTTCTCACATTACGCAAAGTCTTCTATGGGTGGATAACAAAACATTAAACATCTTGGCAATCTTACCATGTAATTGGTCACTTCTTAGCTAAACTTGATTCTCTTTGTGTAAACACCCAGCTTAGAAATACCTTTAAGACCGTTAGTACATGCATGCATAGGAAACTTAGAGAAGTAAATTGAAAACCGGTCTCAAATCCCTTTGCAATTGAAGGTGAAAGCATGAAAAAGACGATGAAACCCTTTTTTCGTTCTTTGTCAGCCGACTTGAAAGGTTCTCTTGGTGTACCGCCATACGCACCCCAGACATTACACCAATTGTGGCTGGCCCAACCGTTTCCAGAATACCATTGTCATGATGTTGCAAGTTTTCAAGAATAAAACTTGCATAAAAATACTTAAATTGAAATTTGAAAAGTTCAAATCTCGAATTAGGATCTCAAGAAAAAAAAACTCATAAAAGCACTTTAAGACAAGAAATAGAAATCGTAAAAATTACAAGTCCAATACAAATCTCAAAGAAACAAACATGATTCAACTAAATGCGGAACTAATTAACTTGCCCATGGCCTCAATAACCCGGTTCATCAACCACCACGCACAACACGCTCGTTACCTGAAAAGTGTTAATAGAATAGATTGAGTATTTTTAACAAATACCTAGTAAGTGACCAAGTTTACGGGGTCAGATCTACAAACACATAGAATCATGCATCTCGTGGTAATAACATTTGGGGCCTAATCATCGTCTTACTTATCATGCCAGATGAACCACCATCTTTATGCCACCACCATGAAGTCATCTCACTTTGGGTACGAGTATGGGTCCTTGATTTATTGGGGGTATCCGACCGCATCTGATGCTAGATGATACTCATTTAGAGTAGTCGGATCTCGCCCAACACCGACCATCGGAGTGTGGGAGGTAGTTGTCACCCTCTTAAAACATATGCTCATATGCGTTCATGCAAGATCCCACATACATATGACATAAAAACTTAACATTGTATATTATGCATGTTGTGCCATACTAATCATCGACACAACATATCTTAGTTGAGAAATTCCAAGCATGCCAACACATGTACATAATAGAATATCACAACATCTCATCATGAACAAACATACTAATATGCCATAACACATCTCATGGTACCATAAACATACAAGGCATATTACACTAAACAGCATGATATTCGACACATGAGTTATATCAAACATATATCATCTGACCTAAGCTCTTAATAAGTCTGTGAGTGAAGTTACTTACCTCAAGCGAGTTCTACACTTCCCCTAGCGAACCGGTCAAAGATAGCTCGGTCAATCTAAAGTCAAACATGAAATACATTTTAGAAAACTATCTTAAAACTAGTTTTTAATGAATTCCGAGGTCAGATATAAGGATATAATGTTATTGAGAGCTTACTGCCCATCCACGGTCCCACGTGCCGTCGAGTTTTGAGTCACGTACCTAGATTCACTAGGAGTCTAACGCCACTGATCGTTCACCAAACCGCCACGACATACGCCCACACTCGCAGCTTGAAGTTGGCGTGTGTAGCCCACACGCCATTGCAAATAGTGGCTATTTGTCGCCCGTGAGGCTTCACTGCCACTCCGTTCGGTGTTTCGCTTCTACCAACATGTATATATGGTTCTCATGGTCCTTTTTCATCATTTGCCGCTCTAAAAAAGCCACTTTTTCACTGGAAAATAGTGAAAAATGTGATTAAGGTTATTTCGAGCACAACCAAAAGAGAGAGAAAAACCACTGCCTTACCACTCAGATCGGGAGGAAAACTCCCTCTTGCTGCTATAAAGTTGCCGGAATGTGAGGAAGAAAGAAAACAACTAGTGAGGAAGGGAGGGAAGCGATCTGAGAGAGAAAGAGACAAACTCTGAACCTTCTCGGGCAACTACACTCACTGTACAACAGCTGAACCAAGAGAGACCTTGAGAGGCAGAGAGGGTGGCATGAGAGAGAGGGGAGAGCTTGAAAGAATTTCCTTTGGCAAAAAGAAAGGGTTGATAGCTTGGGTTTTCTTAAGTATCTTAAATAGGGTACACTTAACCCTAACCCTAATCCAACTTCCATTTATTTACAGCTTTGCCACCCAGCCTAATTTAATTTCCCTTTTTCCCTAAAATTCAAAAATATAAATTTCTTAATCTCTCTCCAAAATTAACCCAAATAATTTCTCAATTAATTTGGGCACAAAAATCCAATAATATAATCATCCCTATTTTAAATTTGAAAATAACATAAATAGTAAAAAAATAAAATTATGGGATGTTCCACTTTATGTGCAGATATGCTACTTCCTAATACAGTTATTCTACTAATGCATCATTTATTGCTTTATTACCTAATTATCTTTACATGGGTATACCTACTACTACCTCGTGGCTAGTTGTTATATGAGCAATAACACAAGCAGCTTGTCATGTTGAAACTGAAATCACACAAATATGTACTCTCTTTTTACCTGCAGAAGACTAAATTTGTATCCTTTTAAAAATATTATGGTTTTGTGCAAAATATGAAGGAGAATTATTGCTTGTCCTTCTCTTTCCTTGACTCCCTGTTTGCGTAGTTCATACTATACATTCTGGGAGCTCATTGTTACAGACAACATTTTGTCCTTCACTTTTGAAATTGGTGAAGAGTACTATTTACTATTTTCTGGGATTTTGTATTTACTCCCTCCCAACGTAAAAGAAGGAATGAGGAAAAGGAATTTTCTGTGTTACGACTAGGAAGTAGCAAGCAATTTCTTCAATTTCAAGATTGTCTTTAATGTTATTGAAATGGAATCAGGTGCTTCTTGTGGACCAGTCTGAACATTTTGTTTTCAAGCCAATGTTGTACGAACTTCTATCTGGAGGTTTGTCTTTCAATTTTTGTTATAAAGAATTTATAACATTTTAGGATAATCTCCTAGATCCACTTGAATAAAAAAAAATTGTTCCGTTGAATACAGAAGTAGATGCATGGGAAATTGCACCTCGTTTTTCAGATCTGCTGGCGAACACTAGCATCCAGTTTGTTCAAGATAAAGTGAAACTCGTGAACCCCTGTGATAATTTTGATGCAAGAAATCCTAAAAGTGCTAGTTGTGGGGGAACTGTATATCTTGAAAGTGGCCTCCATATCGAATATGATTGGTATATCTTTAACTTTCTATCAGATATTTTGAAAATCTTGAAGTAGATCGTATAGTTTTCTTCTGGTTGTTGCTGGCATAAAAGTCGTCTCAATGTTTTCTCTTATGGGCCTTGGACAGTCAGGCTGGTTCTTGCTTTGGGTGCTGAAGCTAAACTTGATCTTGTACCGGGGGCTGCCAAATTCGCGCTACCTTTCTCTACTCTTCGGGATGCACAAGTGAGTTTACTTTTCTAAAAGAATACCTTAGCTGACATGCAATCACTTGTACTGATGTGAATTGTTAAATTTTATGTTTTGGTATTCCTTGTTTTGCAGAGGGTGGACAGCCGGTTAAAAACCCTGGAGAGAATTAACTTTAGCAAGAAATCTTTGATTCGTGTGGCTGTTGTTGGTTGCGGTTACTCTGGCGTTGAGTTGGCTGCCACAATAGCTGAAAGACTGCAAGACAGAGGGTTGGTGCAAGCAATTAACGTGGAGACCATGATCTGCCCTACTGCTCCTCCCGGGAATAGGGAGGCTGCACTAAAAGTATGTTTACAAACTTAGGACGCAACAAACTTCGGTTTAATACATTCCTAGAATATGAATTAATGCAAAAATCTAGCTGACTCTTCATTATGCATGTGAAGTATAATTCTTATTTTCTTTGCAATTAAATTGAATATTAAAAGCAAAAAATTTATCTGAAAAAGTAAGGTGCATTTTTATCTAAAACTTTTAAAAATCCAAAGATGCTGACTTTAGTATTTTATTGTAAGAATATATTTATTTTGTTAGTACAAAGTCTTTTAATTTTTTTTTAGATATTATTGAAGATTGAATGGTTAGCCTAACCCAAACTTGTTTTTCTATTTAGTAGACCCTTTTATATTGTTGGTTAAAAATAAGAAATTATAATGTTTATTTAAGTTATTTTGTTGTGCTGAGTTTGTTTGATAAAAAATTAAGAACACTATTAACTTATAGAAAGGAAATAAAATCTAAAAGAAGAAAACAGTTTTTGACACTTCTCAAAATTGGTGTTCCATGTTTTCTTTGTTTGATAAATATGCCTTTAAGGATATTTGCCTTCATTAGGATGCATTTATTTTCCTTTGTTAATTGTTATTTTTTATTTTGCCCCGTTCTCTCCAAATTGGAAATTGTATCTTTGAATATATATATTTTTTCACTTATCAATCAGAAGTTCGTTTTTATATATTTGTTTATTTAAATCACTTTCTTAAATTCTTAAATTCAGAATTGAATCCAAAAGCAATTTTCATTTTTTGAATTCAGTGCTGCCAAAGATATATTAATGAATTTACTAATTTCAATGTTAGTGAAAATAGAGTACTGTTTTCAGATCAAGAACCTAGTAGGCTATTAGATGTCATATCTTCGCATGTTTCAAACTAGTGCAAACTATTTATTCCCCATGCACTTATTCTTCTTGTGGAAGCAAATTGGTGCCTGAATTGAGATTTGTGATAGTCTTTGTACAACTTAAATATCATAATCTTGCTATACATGTAAGGTTCTATCATCGCGGAAAGTCGAACTTCTTCTAGGTTACATAGTCCGCACTATTCAGAGAGTGGACGATGCAGAGACAGCAGAGAAGCCAAACAACGGAACTTGCCAAGGCACTCAATCAGATTTTGCTTCAAGTAAGTATAGATTGGAACTTCAACCTGCCGAAAGAGGATCCCAAGGTCGCACCCTGGAAGCAGATCTAGTATTATGGACTGTTGGATCAAAATCTCTGCTTCCTACACTGGAACCTTCTGAAAATTACCGTGAGCAGCTTCCTCTGAATGCTCGAGGGCAAGCAGAAACTGATGAAACTCTTCGTGTTAAGGGTCATCCACGGATATTTGCTCTCGGTGACTCATCTGCCTTAAGAGATTCAAATGGACGGCTTCTTCCTGCCACGGCACAGGTTTATATATTGATTATATCTCGATCTGATGTATTTAACTAGCATGTCCATTTACTATTTTGCCTAATCTGTATTCTTGAGAATGTTACGTGTCTAGACATACTACTTTTTTTTCTTACAACTGTTGAGAGGACAAGAACATATGTTCATTAGTATGAGTTGCTCTAAGTTTTTTATAACGTTGAATATGCGCTATATTATAAAATTATATTATATGCAGAATGCCCACACAATATTGGAAGAGAAAATATGTATGAAAGAACAAGTCAACAAGTGGTTGGAGAGAATATGGGTAGAGAGATTAATAAGAAAGAGTGTTTAAAGAGAGATTTGTAAGAGAAAGAGTTTGTTTAAAGGGATGTTTGTAAGAGAGTGTGGATGGGCAGAAATTAGCTAGAAACAATGGAAAAGGTTGAGGCTGATTAGTGTTGAAAAAAAATGTGGAGATTGAAGTTATAGAGAGATTATACGTATGGGGAGGAAGATTAATAATTGAAAATGTAAGCATAGAGAGATTAATTAAAAGAGGTACTGCAAGAGAGACCGTGTTCATGGTGAGACATTAGTGAGAGATAAGTTGTGTAAAAAGACATTATTGAGAGAAATTAGTGAGAGAAACTGAGAAAGTATGTGGAAGAAGTGCATAAAAGGAAGTTAATGAGACAGCCCAAGGGTGTGTATAAGGAGAAGTATAAATTTATTCTAGCTTTGGTGGAAACGCTGGAAGCGTTGAAATATCTTTTCAAATAAAAGGAAATGAATTGTGGGACCTGAAATGTCGAAAGAATGTTATTCCTATATGTTTTATTGTAAACAAACAGGATTGTTATCAAATTTCTAGATAAATTCAGGAATGTAATAGTATATTCATTCATAATAGATACCTCCTTGGCCTTTTCTTCTTTCTTCCCTACTCCAAAATTCATTGTTATTTTAATTTATTATTTCCTAAATACGTTTTCATCAAAGTTTTCGATTTGAAGATATGCTTCCGTTCTCCAAGCAGGTTGCTTTCCAGCAAGCAGACTTCGCTGGTTGGAATCTCTGGGCTGCCATCAACAACCGTCCTCTTTTGCCCTTTAGGTTTGAATGTCTTGATACTTGATATCAAATTTGCTGTTATCTGATTTTATTGACGTTTTGTTTTCAATTGGTCTGCCTTTTAAAGTGGTTATGGATGACCAAAAGTGTTTATTTTTTTTTTGTAAGAAAAAAGTGTTTATCTTTTAAATGTGTAGTATTTGGTTGAAATTTGAAAGAATGGTAAAAAGTGCTTTTAACCCTACTAAAACCAACTAAAACCTCCTTTAATTTTTTTTTTATAATCTAAAGTAGTTATAAGGATTTTAAAAATACATAAAAAGTTCTTAAATTGCATTTAGATCAAACATTTAAATTTCATTTTTCGAAACTGCTTAGAAAAAAATACTTCATTTAAAAATATTTTGTCTAAAGGATCCAAACTCACTCTAATAGATTGCTGTACTTTCTCTATTTGTCTGGCAGATATCAGAATTTAGGAGAGATGATGACTTTGGGTAGAAATGATGCATCAATTACTCCAAGTTTCATCGAAGGTTTAACCTTGGAAGGTCCAATTGGTCATGCAGGTAAGATCTCTTATAATTAGTTTTCTGTTACTTCTCAAGTGAGTTTGACCCGATGCTGTAGTAAAAAACGTTTTTAATTAAATTAAAAGTACTTCTCAAAATGTTTACAGTATTTGGTTATATAGTCAACAGTACTATTAGAACATTTGAGATAAATTTGACACGATTCAAATGTGAAAAGCTTAGTTAAAAAAAAATTTAAAATTTCCGTGATAGTTTGGGGTTATACAATGCTTTTGAAAATTCTAAAAATTTAAAAGTACTTCTGAGTGTCTAAACAAAATATTTGGTTATTTATTTCTATACTCTTAAAAGTGTTTTTTAAGTTTGTTTTCTAATACATTTTTGAAGTGTTTTGCAATCATCCATTTAGGTCAAAGCACTCTACAAGTACTTCATCAGAAGCAAAACATATTAAACCACTTTCAGGTTCAACTTTTTTTTTTCAAGAGTACTTTTATGTTATTTTCAAACATGATGAGTTTGAATTGAAGGTTAGTCAAAAGTAATTATAAATCTAGCCTAGTAGTACTTTAAAGTGCTTTATGAAGTAGTTGCATAGGTGCTTTTGAGGGTGTTTGTCTATTGTTATTTATAATTTTATGGGGGGTTTTGGCAGCAAGAAAAATAGCATACTTGATTAGACTACCAACGGATGAGCATAGGCTTAAAGTGGGGATGAGTTGGCTCACAAAGTCTGCTGTAGATTCCATTGTTACAATACAAACCACCCTAACTGATGTCTTCTCGGGTCAACAATAAACCATAACAACAGAAGCTGAGTGCAGTTAGATCACACTTATCACTTATACTTGGATGGAATTCTGATTTTGGTCGTGATCAAGTAATGAATCTATCCATATTTAATGGTTTATTATGCCTATGAGGGGTTATTATTATTATTATTAGTTTTTTATTTTGTTTTGTTTTAGAATATAGCAATGCAGTTATTATCACAAAAAATAATGAAACAAAAACAGAAGCAAAGCTCAAAGGGGAATGATTCCTCTGTTTTTTACTTTAAACAAATAAAGAATATGGCGATGCAGTTGGTACCTCAACCGTTGTGCTATGTGCAAGTGAGTACTAATTGATCTTTCTATTTATGGCAAATTATACTTTTTGTATTGAGGTTTGAATTTGATGTCTATTTGGTCTTTAAGATTTCAAAAGAAAATGATTTCTGAACTAAATTCATTGTTAGTTGACTAATGGAAAGTGATGTGATATGTTGAGATGACAAGTTTTAAATGACATGCCGATTTCATTAATTTTTTATATTACTTTTAGCTTAGGTGTGTCTTCTCCTTGCTCTTCCCTTCCCTCTCTCTTCTCTCTCCTCCATCGTCCGTTTAGATCTGGGCATGAATAAGATAAACAATATCAAAATCTAATTTAACTAACACTAAAATTACATTCAATTTCAAGACATTCATAGGAACCAAAATTAACGAATTTCAATAGTCCAAAAACAAGTAGAAATTCAACACAATCCATAGAAATTATGCACTACTCATATGCAAATAACGCGCACAACAAAAACAGTGAAATAAGAAGACAAAAGAAAAGAAATTCAGAAAGAGACGAAATAGAGAGACAAAAACAGAGACAAAGATGAGTGGAAATGAATAGAAAGTTTGGCGTGAAAATGCCAGATCTTCCTAGCGTGTAGATCTAGAGCAGTGAGCCAATCCAAGCAAAGTTTTGTGGATAAAGATATGTATTATCATCGCATAGGTTGATGGTTCGATCTCCACCCTCACAAATGTTGGATTAAAAAAAAAAAAGATCTAGAATGGTGAGACCGGTATCAACGAGATGAGACGGTTGGTTTAGTGCGAATTTGGAATGGTGGTCTGCGCATCGATGTTGGCGGCTCGGTTCGACGACGAATATCAGAGAAAAATGAGAAAAGAGAGAGAAGGGAAGAGAAAAAAAAGAAAAAGAAAAGCAATATAAACTAAAAGTAATATATAAAATTGACACTCTAGCATGTCACATCATTTCTCGTTAGTCAACTAACAGTCAATTAGGGATTCTTTAGAATTATTTTTTAAGCCTCATACTCAAAGTGTTTCTTTGAAACCTTAAAGATCAAATATACCAAAGTCAAACCTTAGATATCAAAAGTGTATTTTGTCTTTTTATTTATTATAAAAGGATTGATGAGATATAAATAGATATATAAAGGTTTTTAAACTTATATTTAATAAGTGTAGCATGTATATTTATTATTTTAAATGTATATTATTTTTATTTCTATGATTTTTATAGGAATATCTCGACATTAATATTTTTATTGAATTGAAACATTTAACATTTTGATTATATATCTCATTCTCTAAATTTCTTGGTTATGATTATGATGATTACTCAGGATACCTATGGTTCACGTTTGATTCACTATCATTTTGGTTTTTAAATTTTGGGTTTGTTCTAATTTGGTTTTGAATTTTTATAATTTTTATTTTAATTTTGAACCTTTAAAAAATAATTATTATTTTGATCAATAAATTTCTATTAATGTTAATTTTAGTCCTTGAACTTTAAAAAAATAATTATTTTCTTTTTCATGATTATATTATTTTGCCATTTAAAATTTACTAATAGAATAGAATATTTGCTTTCAAAATATATGTTTATATTATTACTAAAATGATAATTCTTTTAAGTTTAGAGAAGATTAGGAGTGTGCATAAAAGAAATTTGAAAGTTCATAAACAAAATTGAACGCAAAGTATAATGTAAATCTAGAAAATATGGTTGCTTTTTTTTCCAAATGTGAGAGATTATAATAGTTTTGTAATTTCAAGTTTGTGCTCATCTTGTTTGGCTTTCGAGTTTCATTCAATTACGTTGCAGTTGTCTTCTTCCCCTCTGCTTATTTTTTATATTTTCATTTTCTACTATTGTAATTTTCTTCAATTTCTTGATAGTATTAAGTATATATATTTATTCATTTTATTTCTTTTCTATTTTTTACTCTCTTATCGTTGTTGCTCTGTCATATTTGTTTCCCACTTTTCATTCTCTTGTCGTTATTGCTGCTCTCTTTTTCTGTATGAAATTTCTTCCTTGTTTTTTTTTCGTGCAACATTAGTATTACTGTCTCTTATTTTCATTATTTTCGTACTACTCGTAATTCTAATTATTTTATTACTTGTTTGTATTTTTTAAAACTCTCTCTCTCTCTCTCTCTCTCTCTCTCTCTATGTTTATGTTTATTTTACTTTTTAAATTCCTAACTTCTTTTTGTCAAACCTTCATGATCTTGAAAATTCTTATGGTGTTAATCAAAAGTCAAAGATATTGATTAAAAAAGGTGTAAATTGTAATGATAAAAGTTGAGAGTCGCGTATACTAAATAGGTTAAAAGGTCAACTACAAAAGTTCAAAAGTGAAACAAAGGAGATAACTTATTTCTCTTTCAATCCCCTTTTTTTTTTGCGCATTTTGTATTTTGTATATATTTTTAATTTTTTTTTTTAAGTATTTTCATTCACTACTGTCTTTATTTTGTCTTGTTTTGAAGTAATTTTGCGCATTTATTCTTTTTATTTTTTTTGAGTTTACGCATTTATTCTTTAACCGATAATCTTAATCTATGTTTAAAGTTGGCATTGATTTGTGTTTTGTGGTTATCATTAATTCATTATCTCATTAAAATCAGGGATAACTAATTTATGTTTACAAGTAATTTATGGTTACCATGGATGTATCACTAATTTACTAAATAAAATCAACGTGTCCATGATATATGTTTATCCACAATCTATTACTAGTCTATGGTATAGTAATAATGAATAATCTATTACTAATTCATGGTATAGCTAAATCGAACATAGCTAATTTGTTAAGGCAAATTTACTCGACTAAAAAGTCGTGAATTCAAATTTTTTATCTCTACATATTTACTAATGATAATAATAACGAGTAATAAGTGATATATTTGATTTAATAAATCAAAGAGTCAGTGATTTTTTATTTTTTAGAATATCACATTAGAAATGTAGGGTGTGAGAGTGATATGAAAATGACACATTGAGCATATACATGAATTAGTTAGTAAACAAGTTACATGCTAATGAGTTAATGAGTGCTCACATATGCAAACGAGCTAGTTAATTAGAAGTACATTATTGAGTTAGTGATTAAGTGTGAATCAATGACTAACTATTAAAGATAGTGTTTCATCACTTTTGTTAATTAGATTGGGGTAGATGTTCTATGTTTGTCATTTTTGCAATTTTTTAAAAGAGTTTATTCAGGAGTAGCCTAATATACGACAATTTTCAGAAGTAAAAATATTTCTAAACTAGTCTAACATAAAATGAGCAATGAGTAGATAAAAGTAAAAAGATAATTTTAATTGGACATATTTAAATTCAAATATTATCTTTAGATTTAATGAAAACTCTACTCAAAATATTTAAAAAGAATATAATCTTTAAATATTTTAAAACAATTCAATTAAAACTTATTATTGATTTTTTAAAAAAAGAAGATAAGAATTCAAATCGTAAATCAAATAAAAAATTTAAAAATATATAATTAAATTTAAAGATATAGATTATAAATTTTCGATTAAAAATTTAGAAAATTAGAAGTATAACTCCTTCGAATTTAGGAATTACATACATCGATTTTCATCGTCTTCTTCAATGAAAAGAATAGTTGATCCTTGTAAAGAACGATCCAAATCAAGAAAGCAACGATTTGTATTTCATCCATATTTTCGTAGATTATAACGAATTCCAGGTGTATTTGAGATTGCAAGATTTATATCGTACTTATTTTTTTTATTCTTCTTTCTCTACGTCATCTTTATTGAGGCAACTACACATCCGCTAAAGAGAAAATCGGACTTAAATTAGAAGCATCGATGAATCACATACTATTCAGTACATTACCTCGATGAATCACATACTATTAGACATTAAGCCAGAGTAACAGAGGCACTTTTATCAACATCCTAATAAGGTCAACCAAAGTGAGGAGTTTCATATGCATGCATGGGAGCCCATTGCTCCATGGAGGTCACCAATACTCATCCTTGTTCTAAGCCTAAAGGTAGAGCCCGAGTAGAGGTCTTATGAATGTGTGTGCAAAATATAACATTAGACAATTTAAATTAAAAAAAATAATGACATATAAAAAATTGTCTAACTCTCTTGGTAAATTTACATACCGTCCCTAGGAGAGTCACCAAGTTGTCGCTACGGGTTTACGATGTGGAGCGACCAACTTTCCTTTCCAAGAGGAGAAAAATGGAGTCGCCACTAATCTTGATTTAGAGGGTGTGACTAGACAACCAAATGTGACAATGGATTGATCTGCGAAATAGAGATTTGAATTATGGAGTCTTTTGTGTATGGGGAAGGTATTAGCACCCCACAACACTCGCCCAAAGAAAGACTATTTTTTTTTTTTGGTATGTTATTAGAAATTGTTTTGTTTATTAAAGAGATGTGACCATTTTTCTTTAAAAAAAATTATGTCATTTTTTTATATGTTCCATGTTTGATTGACCATCACTCCATAAAGAGTAGATGATGAACAATAATTATGGGTGCAATAAAGCCATTCATAATTTATTGAAATTTATAATGGCATCCCAAAATATCTTCTCACCTTAATATTCAAGAATATTAGAGAATCAACCTCTTGAATTCCCTAATTTCCATCATATAGGATTTTCTTAATTTTTCTTTTTTTAAAGTTTAGTTTGTTGTTTTGGAGAAGAAAAAGATGCATAAGATGATGTTTGATCATATGATAAAAAATATGCCTGGAAAAGTAAAACTAAATAAATAGGGAAATACATATTTAAGGAAAATGTAAAAAAAAATCAAATATTGGCATCGCAAGATATTAATTTTTCACCTCAAGAACCCTAGAATAATGACATCTCAAACATTCTAGGTTCTATCATTGGAAAGTTTATTTTAAAAACTTTGAACACAAATATTTCATCTTCAAAAGTACATTATTGAAAACATGGAAATTTTGACATAACTAACACATATAAAATATGCAAAGATTATGAAAGACTCAATTGACCAAATAAGAATTTAAAACATTATTTAAAAATTTGCAACATTTCAGCTTAAATAAATATAATGTAAACAAATAAAATTAGCATAGAATAAACCTAGCTAACAATATGTAAACATATACTTTAGAAGCCTATTTGGTATGAGTGAAACTCCCGATTAAAAAATAGTTATGAACATTTACCTTTTGATTCCATCAAAAGAATGCAAGTCGAAAGGGATATATCCATATAGATTGTGGTTTGAGGGAAAATAAAAGAAATGGTTGAAGAAAGAAAATGATTAAAAAAATATTAACTTTTGGTGTATGTGTTTGTATTTTTAGATAGGAAGGATGAGGGAGTAGGAGTAAGAGAAAAAAAACACGAAGGAAAGAATGAAGGGGAAAAACGAGGGAGAAAGGGCATAAAAGTTGGTTTTTTTTGTGTCTCAGTATTCGGGGTGTCGGTGTCTCGGTGTGTAAAACAAATGAGCCTTGGTCCTAATATATAGCCAATTCAAACCAATCAAAAATGGAAACAATATCAAATAAACCATAATAATTTTATTTGGCTAAAAATCATCACCAAAAAAAGAAACAAATCGATTTCAGCTTAATTTTTTCTAAATTTGTGTAAGTCACAATTAAACACGATTTTATTTTATTACTCATCATTAAAACCTCAAAATCAAATAAGATAAAATCAAATCAAATCAAATCAAATAAGATAAGATAAGATAAAATAAAATAAAATAGGAGGAGAATAAAATAAAATAACATAAAACACAAAACTCATTTTTTTCTCTTAAAGAAGATAAAATGGAAAAGATAAAAATAAATAGAAAATTTTAAATGAAATAAAATATTGGACAAATTTAGGGGTCTACACGAGGCATTGTGTATTCGTTTATTGCTTAGTCTCACAAGGTAAACTCTTTACAAGACGTTTTGTCCTCTGAACCAAGCCATAAACTCGATAGGAGAAGCCTTTTGTTGAAACCCCAACCGTTGGGAGAAGCCTGGAGAATTATGGAATCATGATCCAACTTTGATAGACTTTTTCTCCCTACTCGCAGCTTTAAAAATACCCAAATCAGATTCCAAATTAAAGCTTATTGAATTAGCTTTCCAACCCTACGTGTTTCGAGTTATTTGGGTTTCTGTAGAAAACGTTATCGTATTTTGAGTGCACACTGCCCGATTACACAATATTGTCTAAGGTGAATTTGTGATTGCCTAACTTCGATTGAAGATATCTTAATGCTCACTAATTAAAAAATAGTCGAATTGTGTACCAAACAGAAGCACTTTAAGTTAGCATTCCAATCATATAGAGCATGTGTGAATATGAGTTCTAAAATGAAAGTTATCATCCAAAGAGTAAGTACTGTTTGACATACAAACTTTGTATATTTGGATTCAACAAAAAAGAGAATTATTTAAAAAAATCTTTGCTAGTTTTTCCAACCTTATTTTTGGTAAATTCTTTTATTTATGGCATCCTAACTTGTAATTTAAGTGTGCAAAGAATTTTCAAAGAAGGATTTGGTCACCAAGGGCCCAAGAAGTGATTTTTCCGCCTTCTATTGCCAAAAGCAAAACTTCCAGCAGCAATTACCATTCAATTTATGTGCACCCACCCTTACAATCCTCCAAAGTAATTTGCACAACAGCACCCCCCTCCCCCCCCCAAAAAAAAAAAAAAATCTTTCATTTGCCACGGATGTCACCCAAATCCATTCTCTATATACCTCATGCATACACACCTAACCCAACCTATTGTCTCGTGAATTTTTTTAGTTTATTATTATTCTGTTGCTTTTGCGATAGACTTTGCATTGTCAAGTTGTTAGTTTAATTTTTATACAAGTATTCCTAGAGTTACTTTAGGTTCAGTTTGGTCATGAGCGTGATTTGATTCATCTTAAGTAATTAGTCTTCGATTTTTTTTCTTACCATGAGTTTAAAGATCTTAGGTGAGAGTTATCTACGACTATCTGTCTATTGATCTCATGTTTGATGCCTACTCTTAACACAAACCTGAAAATACTCCAATAAATGATTCGACACAAGCAATCTAGCTTGCACAACTATTTACGGCTACTAAGCATCACAAGGCTACCCGTAAATGCCTATCTAAGGGAGACTCGAGCGTCCACAAAGAAAGATAGTGATTTTTTTTTGTTTTGCTAACACCTTTTGTTTTGCAATCATGAGGAAGGTCTAAAGGCCGAGAGCTTTAGCCTTCATTGTTAGAAGAATCTTAAATGTGGAACAATAAGAAGAACTCGTGTATGAACAACGTGAAACCATCTTCCACACTAGATGTCTCATTCAAGGAACATCGTGTAGTGTTATTATTGACAATGGAAGTTGTGCTACTATTGTGAGTACTAGTTTGGTAAAAAGATTGAATTTATCCACAACCCCACATCCACACCTTCACCAACTTTGGTCGATTAATGATCTAGGCGCCATTGAGGTAAATCAACAAACTTGTTTCACTTTCTAAATAAGGAATTACAAAGATGAGATAATATGTGATGTAGTCCCTTTGCATGCGAGAGATATTCTATTTGGAAGACGACAATTTGATCGAATGGTCAAATTTGATGGGCATCTCAATAGATCATCTTTCATCTTCAATTGGAGGAAGACCACTCTCATTTCCCTTTCACCGAAGGAGGTATGGATTGATCAAGTCAAGCTAGAGAAAATGAAGGAGGAGCTACAAGACAAACCACCTGATGAAGTAGATAAGGTAAAGGACTACAAGCAAGGTAAGAAGGTCGTGAGTTTCATAACTAGTTCCCACAAAATTAAGCATGCCTTACACTTTAATCAAATTGTACTTATGCTCATATGTGAAGGCACATGTGTTTGTCAAACTTTTTCTGGAATTTAAGGATATGTTTTTGGAAGAGATGCCTACAAAACTATCACCCTTAGGAGGCATTGAACACGAGATCGACTTTGTTCCTGAGGTCCAAATACCAAATCAACTAGCTTATAAGACCAATCCAAAGGAGGCCGAAGAAATACGAAGGCAAGTGGATGAAATCCTTGCCCACGTGTATGTTAGAGACTCGTTAACTCTTGTAGTGTTCCGATTTTACTTGTACCGAAGAAGGATGGAACTTGGCGTATGCTGTAGATTGAAGAGCTATCAATAAGATCACCATCAAGTATAGACACCCAATACCTAGACTAGATGTTATGTTAGATGAGTTGCATGGTTGTAAAATGTTCATCAAATTGAAGATGAATGGAAAATGACATTTAAGACTAAGTTTGGATTGTATGAATGGCTAGTTATGCCATTTGAGTTAACCAATTTTCCAAGCACTTTTATTAATGAACCATGTCTTGAAAGATTACTTAGGAAAATTTGTTGCTGTGTACTTTGATGATATCTTGATCTACTAAAAAATCGTGAATGAGCATGTCAAAAAAGTACCAACCACCCTTAGGGCCGAAAGGCTCTATTCTAATTTTAAGAAATGCAGTTTTTGCATAGATAGTGTTAATTTTCTAGGGTTTGTTGTCTCCACCTGATGAGTTGAGGTAGATCAAGAGAAGATCAAAGCAATTGAAAAATGGCCTATACCTCAAAATGCAAGTGAGGTTAGAAGTTGTCATACACTAGTTAGATTCTATAGAAGGTTCATCAAGGACTTTAACACCATTGCCGCATCCCTCAATGAACTAGCCAAGAAGAATGTGAAGTCCCAGTGAGGAAAAAAACTAGAGAAAGCCTTCGACGCCCTAAAAGATAAGTTATGCATTCATCTTTACTTGCTTTACCTAATTTTGAGCTAACTTTTGAAATTGAATGTGATGCTAGTGGAATTGGTATAGGAGCAGTACTAATGTAAGAGCAAAGACTGATCATGTAGTTTAGTGAGAAACTTAGTGGAGCTACCTTCAATTATCTACTTATGACAAGGACCTTTACGCACTTGTAAGGGCTTTACAAACATGACAACATTACCTTTGGCCAAAGGAATTTGTCATCCACACGGATCATGAGAGCTTGAAACATTTGGGAACTTAAGACAAGCTCAACAGAAGACACGCTAAGTGGTTAGAATTTATTGAGACATTTCTCTACATGATCAAATACAAGAAAGGAAAGGAGAACATAGTGGCTGACGCATTATCCCCAAGGTATACTCTACTCTCCACATTGCATTCTAAATTTTTAGGCTTCGACCATATTAAGTCCTTATATGTGTAGGATCCTCACTTTAACAACATATTTGATATGTGTGCTGTTGTTGTGTAGTTTGCCTACTAGGTGCAAGTATACACCTTGAGGTGTAGCAACAAGGTCGATCCACAGAGATA
>JAOANK020000084.1:1861986-1872939 GCA_026257165.2 Telfairia occidentalis
GTGTTTTTCA
This sequence comes from Telfairia occidentalis, assembly GCA_026257165.2. Taxonomy (NCBI): domain Eukaryota; kingdom Viridiplantae; phylum Streptophyta; class Magnoliopsida; order Cucurbitales; family Cucurbitaceae; genus Telfairia; species Telfairia occidentalis. The sequence goes on from JAOANK020000084.1 coordinate 1,861,997, forward strand.
GATGCTGACTGGGCTGGATCAAAAGAAGATAGAAGATCGACCTTTGGATATTGTGTTTTTGTTGGTGCCAATTTAGTTTCATGGAAGAGTAAGAAGCAGAATGTAGTCTTGCTATCAAGTGCTGAATCAGAATACAGAGCTATGACACAATTTGTATGTGAAATAATGTGGATGCATCAACTCTTGATTGAGTTAAGCTTCAATGTTATAGTTACAACCAAGTTGTGGTGCGACAATGAAGTTGCCCTTCACATAGCATCCAAGTATTTCATGAGCGGACTAAACATATTGAAATTGATTGTCATTTTGTTCGTGAGAAAATACAAGGTTTGGTGTCTATTGAATATGTGAAGACTGAAGAGCAATTAGGAGATATCTTTCCGAAAGGTTTAAATGGAGTTTGAATAGATTACCTTTGTAACAAGTTGGACATGATTAACATATATGCTTCAACTTGAGGGGGAGTGTCATAGTATATATTTATGTAAAATAATAGTTTATTAGTCTTTTGTCCTTTATTGTAATTCGCTATTATTAGTTTAGGGCTTCCATGTATGCTTATGTATATCTTTCTCTAACGTACAAAGTGAAGTAAGTTATTTTCCCACTTGTTCTCACAACAACAACTGCCATCTCTATATCTCATAATCTTGTTCTACATGATAGAACAAAACATATTGAGATTGGTAAGCACTTTATAAAGGAGAAGATTGATGCATGTGTAATATGTATTCTCTATCTTCCGACAACATAGCAAATTGTTGATATACTAAATAAGAGGCTACCAAAGAAGAAGTTTGATAAACTAATTGACAAGCTGGCAATGGAAGATGTCTTTACACCAGCTTGAGGGGGAGTGTTGGAATATCTAGTATTTATGTATATTTGAATGTAAATATTAGTTATCAATATTTGGTATTAACGTCTTTATTATTCTTTCCTTTTTGTGGTAGGTCTCTCTCTGTTACACATATTAAAATAATAGAATATTATTATTCTCGAAATTCTACAAAAGCTCCAACAACTGATGGCGTCTTACAGAGTCAACAAAGGATCGATCCTTTTCTCTCTCCCTTCTTAAACCGACTTTGGCTTGGCTCTCCTCCTTACTATCATCTCTCCTCTCATCTTCTCTAAATCACAAGTTCTTTAAGGAAACACGAATGGATGAATATACCATCTGGGTGGTAAAATTATCTAATAGAAAAGGACATTGCAGGGAGATTGCAAGACTTCGGGCCAACGGAGGCTTGAATAAAATCAGTATTCCTGCAGGCGTAATAAGATGGGATGGATTCTCTTTATAGATCTTCTTAAATCTACCTCAACAACATATCCTTCTCCATTAAAGGCAGAACAAACATTCAAGGACATTTTGGTGAAACACCCACCTACCGTCATTAATAAACCCACCATTATCCCAAAGTCTTTATTAGAGCTCAACATCCCACCATTAAATTAGGTATTTGCAAACCCCAATCTAGACTCAGCTGTTATAGTTATAAGGGAACACTTTCATGATGATTGGTTCGACATTGTCAAGGCGATTCGTGAAGAAATTACTGAATATGCAGCCATCAGCCCTTTACAAGCTGATAAAGCTTTGCTTTCCCTCCTAAATCTAGAATAAGCAAGAATTATTGGAAACTTCGGAGAGGGATATAAGGTGGGACCTATAAGTTAACTTTCAAACCATGGAATACGGCAACATTCTACCTCTCCCAAAGTCCCTTCATATGGTCAATGGATAAAGATTAGAAACCTTCCTTTAGACCATTGGAACGTTGACACATTCAAGATGATTGCAGACTTATGTGGTGGTTTTCTAGAAACGACCAAGAAATCGTTATCCAGGATGGATATGATGGAAGCCTGCATTAAAGTAAAAGAGAATGCAACTGGGTTTATCCTTGCAATTTTTGCCCTTCCTTCATCATCTTCACAGCCAATCAACAACGTGATTGACCCCTTTTTCACGACGGAAAATTAGATAGGCTACATTGTTGCATCCCACTGAATTCACTGGAGACTAGCCACATGCGCCGTAACTCCTCCCACGAGGAATCGCACGCGGTCTCTTCCAGCACAAGGAATGACCCTCAGCAGCCGTACCATTGAGCAGTGCCATCCTTAATTGTACTTTTCCACGAGCTCTATGGGCCTCTCTTTCTCAGGCCTTTTATATTAGCTGGGTCTTTCATGAACTCTCAAAGAGCAATCTGCTTCAGCTCTTTTATGGTCTTTCTATTCATTCCAAAGGGAGATTAATTTGGATTAATGCTATTAAATCGATTGTCTATGAGTTATGGGCTGAGAGGAACTAGAGAATATTTGAAGGAAAGCACAAGTCTTGTGTTGATTGCTTTGCCATGGCCAAATTTTGAGCCTCTACCTGGTGTTCTCTTTCCAACTCTTTTCAAGATTTATCTCCTTTTGATATTTGTTGTAATTGACATGCTTTCTTTTTGCTATTGTAATTTTTATTTTTGTTTTCACTCCTTTCGAAGTTTGTATGACTTTGAACTTTTGTATCTTTTCATTTTATCAATGAAAAGTTGTTTCTTGTTCAAAAAAATGACGACCACCACTGCTTATCCAACAACACGTGCCTAGAACAACCCCTCCCTCTTGAACCTTCGTCCCTTTTATCTTCCCCTGCCAAAAAACCCATATTTATCAACAATAAAAAAACCAACTTGATTATTGGAATCCAATTCGTTTCTTCCTCAACCATTAATCCATCTGACACTGATGATCTTGTATCAAGGCCCCCTCTCTTTCCCCTCGATCCATCCCTGACAAACCCTCACCATCACAGTTCTCCATAGACTTTCCTTCTCTTGGCTCCGTGTTTGCTGAACAAACGCCACGACTTTTGCCCCAAGTCACATAACCTCATTACCCCTCCCCTGTTCAGCAGCCTCCCCTCACCCTCCTTCTGCTACCCTTATTATCCTGCTTATTCGTATCCCTATCCACTATACCAACCTATACCCCCTTCAGAAGAGAACACAAGCCTTTCTCCTTGCCTCCCATTCGTTTACATGCTATTCCCTTGGCTTAAGCAAAGTGGACTCTGATACAAGCATACCATCAGAACAGAAAAAGTTAGCAACAACAAAGAAGAGGGTCTTCATGAACTACAAAACCTTCAATCCTCGGTTAATTATTATTACTCTGAATAGGATAAAGGTGCGGTTGCAAACTGGTCAATGATCGTTCTATCATGGAATGTCTGTAGTTTAGGTTCTTGGAAGAAACATGCTTTGATTAAGGACTTTATTCAGAAGCTTAATCCTTCGGTGGTTATTTTACAAGAGACAAAATTATCCTCTATCAACCCTGCCATCATGAAATCTATTTGGCATTCTAAAAACATTGGGTGGTCGTCTTTAGATGCTATTGGTGCTTCGGGTGGGATTCTCATCCTATGGAACGATCCATCTCCCTCATACCATCACGGAACAACAATCGGCTTTCGTTGCTAATCGAAAAATTCTTGATGCTTCTTTAATTGCCAATGAGATCATCGATGATTGGTATAAAAGGAAAAATCAAGGTGGGGTCATCAAACTTGATATTGAAAAAGCATTTGACCAAGTGGATTGAGATTTTATGGACGAGATTCTTAAAACCAAGAGGTTTGGTCTCAAATGGAGAAGATGTATCCGAGCTTGTATTTCTTCCACAAACTTCTCTAGTATCATCAACGGGAAGCCGAGGGGTAAAATTCATGCATCTAGAGGCCTTCGTCAAGGTGAGACGACACGATTCTCTTATCCTCCCTTGATATGACCTATCTCAACAATTTATTCAACATTATTGCGGAATTTGAGGAAGCATGTGACCTAAATGTTAACATCCATAAATCTGAATTGTTGGGTATTAATCTGGAGAATCAGCTGCTGTCTAACCTTGCCTCTGGCTCTTGATACAAGCTGGGTACTTGGCCAAATTTTTATTTAGGCCTGGTGGGCAAGCCTAATACCATCTCCTTTTCGGCTCCTATTTATGAAAAAAATTGAGAAAAAGCTTCACTCTTGGGGGGTCATCGTTCATATCGAAGGGTGGGAGATGCACTCTCATAAAAGCTACCCTCTCCAATCAGCCCATTTACTATCTATCATTGTTTCCTATAAGTGTTAAGGTGGCTGAAGCTTTTGAGAAGCTTTACTGGAATTTATTTGGCATGGCTCATTGGGTACAAAAGCTACTCATCTTATTAGATGGGACAAGGTCAAGCTGCCTATTGGCGAGTGGGGATTGGGCATTGATGATTTGAGGCTTAAGAATAAATCTCTCCTAGCTAATTGGACATGATGTTTCTATTGTGAAAAAGAGACTTTATGGAGGAAAGTTATCGGATCCAAATATGGACCTTCACACCTTGATCAAATAAGTGGATCTCATCGTTTGAAGTCATCCTCCGGTCCCGGGAAACATATAGCCAAATATAAGAGCCTTATTTACAAGAATATCACACACAAAATTGGGGATGGTGCATCCACCTTCTTTTGGAAAAATGTTTGGATTGGTCATCTTCCTTTTAAAACATCCTCCCTGCCATATTTGCTCTCTTAAAAACGAAGCATCTATACAAGAGCTGTGGAATTATAATACCAGCTCCTGGAACCTTCACCTGAGGAGAAAACTCAAGGATGTGGAAGCTGATGAATTGGCCTGCCTTATCAACTCACTTCCCACCACAATGATCTTGCACAACTCTGATTTATGGGTTTGGAATTTGGAGAAAGATGGCTGCGTTTCTGCTTGTTCTCTTCTGCATTCCTTGGCTACAATTGGGAAATCTGGGAATTCTGCTATCTACTGTCTGATTTGGAAAAGGCATTTATCCTAAGAAAACATAATTTCTCCTTTGGGAAGTCTATCACACTTGCCTTAACACTCACGATATGCTTTAAAAGAAGCTGCCGTGGTTATCTTTGTCTCCTGTTTGCTGCCCTATATGTCAAAGTGGTCCAGAATCCCAATCCCACATGTTTAGCAATTGTAGACAAGCAAACACCAAACAGCTTTTGGAATTTCCTTATACATGCATTTGGTTGGTCTTTGGCTCTTCCTAATGATCCCCTGACATTCTTGAATATGTTTTATTGGGTCATCCTTTCAAAGGAAAGAAAAAATATCTATGGGCTTGTATCATCCCAGCTTTCTTTTGGTCTACTTGGAATGAGAAACTCTTGTATCTTCACAGAAGAATACCACAATTATGATAGTTTCTTGGAATTTACTATTTTCACTGCTCTATCATGGTGTAAATTGTCCCCCCTTTTTGTAGCTATATTTTATCTTCTCTTATTGCTAATTGGGAAAGCTTTTTGTGATCATCAGCCCATTAGCCTCTTGAATCATTTCACACATCAATGAAGTGATATCTTTTCCAAAAAAAAAAAAAAACAAAAAAAAGTAGGTTGTGCCGTTTGATGCTGAAGGTCATTTTGAGATAAGGGAGAGACCTTTCCACTGTCTAGGAGAATAATGCTTAGAGGTCTTGAGAGTTCTTGAAGGGAAGTATGAGAAGTTAGGTTTAATGTCCCTTTCTTGGTGTATGTCTCTTAGAAATTTAGAATTATCTCTTTATTTTTGTAATAGTTAATTTGGTCTCATTGTATAGGCCCATTCAGTCGTGGCTTTTTTTTCCTTCTCTTTTTTGTATTGCCCATTTTGTTCTTTTATTTGTTTTTTAAATCATCATTGAACCCAAAAACTTAAGCTGATGGATGGTAAATTTAATCTTATATCAATAGTTTAACACCTCCTCACTTTTATAGGCTAGAAATTTGTACGAGGCCCAACAAGTGGTTATCAATATTAAATAGGGACCAATGACATTATAAGGGGTTCAAGCATAGGACTTCTTCCTCTGATACTATCTTAGTTTTGAAAGATTAAAAATATTCTATTATATGAAATATGTGCAACTTATGTGTTCTTATAGAGGAGAAAGACCCATTACAAAAAAAGAAAAAAAGTAGAGACAATAAAGACTAAAAAGTGACCACTGGCATTTACACAATTAGAAATATTAAAAATTCCAACAATGTCTGGATGAATTTTTTCTCTTCACAAAACGGAAAAAAAAAGCTGTCGTTTTCTGCCATGGGCACATTCTGTTGCTTTGTTAAGGCGAAGTTGCGCTGTGATCTGCATTCGATTTATTCACTCCATATATGAATTGCTCATCTGTTTCCGAAAATTTATTTCTGCTTATGTTTGATTTTAAAACTTCAAAATATGCCACTTACTCAGTGTTTCTGATGGTATATGATTGAAGTTGGGGGAGGAATCAAAATGGTCAACTTGGTCTTGGTACCACTGAAGATTCTCTTGTGCCGCAGAAAATCCAAGCATTCCAGGTAGTAATGTTTTTATTGCTATTTCAAATGGGTATTCTCGTGATGCTTCTTGTTCTTATAAATTTTCTACTTTCTAATCGAAGGCCTCTCAACCTTGGCTCGATAAACTTTGATCATTTTCTTCTGTGGCTTAATTTTAAATTAATCTAGTGGCACATTTACCTTTTTATGTCATGTTCAAGATATTTAATAAGCTCGAAATATATCAATTGGGAATGGGATAGGAGAAATAGTATTTGGAGAAAATTTTTGACGTTGGGAAAAAAAAACTCAGACCATATATTTTTATTTTTGGGAGAAAAAAAATCAATTTTGACCCCTAACTTGTCAAGTTGAATTAATTTTAACCCTAAACTTCTAATGTCATCAAATTGAACCCTAGACTCAGATAAGTGTTAGAATTTTAACCCTCTATTCAATTTTTGCTAATTCATCCGTTAATTTTAACAAAAAGCAATGTGGAAATCTTCGTAAACTCACTTATTTTAATAAAATAAAGCATGACACAAAATTAAGTTGGATTAATGCATAAATTAATCATTGAGTAACTTTGCCAAAACTCACAAATTTCAGCAAAAATTTAGTTATAATGTCATTTTTCTTTGTAATCTATCCATTTTATTCCTTATATATGTTTTATGATCAATGAACGCATATGAGAATCCTCTTTTTTAATGATATTTTGGGGAAAAAAATTATCAAAGGGTAAAAATTACAGATTACAACACTTTCAAGTTGCAACACTTATGGTTCAATTTGATGAAAGTGAAAGCTTAGGGTCAAAATTGGTACAACTTGACAAATTTAGGAGTAAAAATTAATTTTTTCCATTTTATTTTTTGTGCGTGTGCGTGCATGTGTGCGGGTGGAAGCTGCACGCCATCGCATGAGTGAGCATGGGAAGTTTGTTTTGATCGTCATTGCCTCAGTTTGTCTCGGTTTGTTATTTCTGGCCGGTCTGTGTATTTTGTTTAGGAAATTACTCGAATGTGAAGATATTTGAAAAAAGATCCAATTTTTTCATTGGATTAGGTCAGTTCTGTTTTTGGTTTATCTCTAGTTTCGATTATCAATGTCTCACACAAAATCTATAATTGTTTCAAATACGGTCTTTCTCACGTCAAAGTTCACAGAAGATAAGTTGAATGAGTCCAACTATTATGATTGACATAAGACTATTCTCTTTCATTTAAGAAGTATTGACATAGATGATCACATCACTATGATGCCCCAGAGGATGACACAAGGAAGAATTGGCTTCGAGATGATGCTCGATTGTACCTCCAGATAAAGAATTTGATCGAGGATGACGTGGTTGGATTAGTGAGTCATTGTGAGTTAGTGAAAGAATGACTAGAATACTTAGAATTTTTGTACTCTAGTAAAGAGCAGGATACTAAGATATATGAAGTTTGCATGACACTCTATTGTCCTCAACAATAAGATCAATCAGTCATGAGGTACTTTACATCATTTCAAGAAGTTGTATGCAGGACTGAACATGCTAATGCCATTTAGTACCGATATAAAAGTCCAACAAGCTCAATGTAAAAAGATGGTTGTCATGTGTTTCCTACATGAACTTTTACCTAAATTTGCGTTGGCCAAGACACAAATTCTTTCTAGTTCAAAGATAACTTCTTTACAAGATGCCTTTAGTAGAGTTCTTCGTATAGAAAATCCTCAATGAAGCTCATCTAACTCATTTGTTTCTCAACCCAACAATACTTAATAAGTAACCACAATGATATCAGGGTTCATAGCGGACTAGTTATGATAACGAGAGACACGCTCTCAGAACTCTCAGAGACTTAGTTAAGATATTGTCTGTAATTATTGTTGTAAGCCGGGTCATTTGAAACGAGACTGTAGGAAGTTGAATAAGGGTCAGAGACCTCCACTTGCTCAGATTGCCTCCACTCATGATACATTTCGAACTTCAGTTACTGTCTCTGCAGACGAGTTTGCTCAATTCCAGCCGTACCAGGAATCATTGAAAGCTTCATCATCCTCATCGAACTCCATTACGACCATTGTTGAGTTAGATAATATGCACAATTATCTTCTTTCATTCTGTATCAAATGGCTCATAAACTCTGGTACTACAGACCATATGACAGGTAATTCTAGGCTTTTTTCTACTCCTTTGTCACATGCAGTTTTACCCACAGTTACTTTAGCAGATGGATCATCATCATCTCTTCTTGGTTCTGGAACAATTAATCTCTCTTCATCTCTTCCTTTGTCCTCCGTGTTAAATTTGCCTACACTCTTCTTTAACTTGATTTCTGTCAATAAACTTATTTGTGATCGTAATTATTTTATCTTCTTTTTCCCTGGCTATTACTTGTTTCAGGATCGTATGATGAAGAAGAGTATTGGTAGAGGATATGAGTCTGAAGGACTTTACAGTTTTTATCACCAATTACTAAAAGTGGTCACATGCTCTGGAGTTGCATCCCGTTTGAGGTCTATTGTCGTTTGGGTCATCCGTCTTTGTTCGTGTTAAAGAAATTTTATCTAGAGTTTCAATCTTTGTCTCCATTATATTGTGATTCTTGTTAGTTTGCAAAATGTCATCGTCTCAGTTCAAGTCCTAGGGTCAATAAATAAGTTTCTTGGGGAGGTTCATTTTCGCTTTGGGAGGTTCATTCTTATAAAGAAAAATTCTAGATTCCCCCTTCAGAATTGGAGTTTTTTTTTTGATGATGATAAAAATTGCATTTTAAGTGTTAGTAGTTGTGATCCATTTGAAAAGGAATTTGGTGAAGATGTTGGTGGTTTGGATGATAGCTTTGAAGATGGTTTGTCATCTTTGTTCATTGAAGCTGAAGATCTAGTTTTGATTGAAAATGCTTCGAGATTGCCTATTCTTGATGGTGAAGGATCTAAGCATGGATCATCCAATGGTCACTCAAAAGGTTCTAAGCCATATCTTCTTGAAGAGCACGATTTTTTCATATTATTTTGATCAAGCTGGCATTATCCTCATCCCCATCAAGAACAAAGGTTAGCTGATTTATGGGCAAGATATTCTTAGATTTCTTGGGGGGTTTTGGTTTTCGGTTTTGTTTTGGGCTTTGGCTATGTCGAAAGAGTTTTTGTTTTTTTTTTGGCCTTTTGGATTTTTGGTCTCGTTTTGGTGGATGCTACGTTGATCTGATGATCTCTTGGTTCCTTTTCATAAGCTACCTTGATCTCTTCGTTCCTTTTCAACTATCAATAAAGAATTGTTTCTTTTTAAAAGAAAAAAAAATAGAACTTAGCAAATAAAACAAATATGTTGGGCAATAGTAATACTTATAGGAAACCATTTTCATTAAGGTATGAAATTACAAAAGAGACGGGAAAGATGCCCTAAACCAAGCGAGTTACAAAAGTCTTCTCCAATTGGTCAAAAGTGTAACAAAACTACAAGAGTGAAATAGTAAAGGCAATTTACACCCAGAGATGGCAAGGAAAATAATGTTATCAAATATCTAATTAAAGACTGCTCCTTTTTAACAATAAGTCTGTGGTTCCTTTCAATCCAAGTAGCCAAAAAGAAACGCGAACTTTGTGCATCCAAAGAATCTTCTTCTCCTTTTTGAAGGAATGACCCGATAGCATTAGAGTGGAGGCAATATATGCATGCAATGTATAATCATCTGGAATACTTTAGGCTCTCGCTGTAGTCTTCTGAGTGGGATTCCCACTGCTATTTTTATTTGTTGAGTGTATTCAAACTGTGGTCTAATCCAATGCTTTTGTTATGTCAATCTCTTTATGAAATATAATTTGAAGAACTTTTTTGTTTTGTAATGTTTTTTTTCCCTCTAATGTAGACATTGTAACAAATTCTCTGTTGTAGGGAATATCAATAAAAATGGTAGCTGCAGGTGCTGAACATACTGCTTCTGTCACAGAAGATGGGGAGCTCTTTGGATGGGGCTGGGGCCGGTATGGAAACTTGGGATTAGGTGACAGGAATGATCGATTGGTGCCGCAGAAAGTTTCCTCTGTTGCTGTATGTTGACAATTCTAGCATTCTTTCTTTTTCACAATAAATAATGACGTAATGTTCCAACCAAATCTTTGGATTAATAATGTATTGAGTGATTAATAAATATATTTAGGTTATATTACAAATTTAGTTTCTGAACTTTCAGGTTTGTGTCAAATAGGTTTCTGAACCTTTAATTTTGTGTTTAATAGGTCCCAGAATTTTTAAAAATATCAAATAAGTTCTTGAACTTTCAATTTTGTATTTATTAAGTCCCTAACACAAGTTAAAATTTTTAAAATTAATGGATCTATAGATACAAATATTGAAAGTTTAAGTGTTTACTAGACATTTTTTTTAAGTTTAGAGACTGGTTAGAAATAACATTGAAAGTTCAGAGACTTATTTGATACTTTTTAATGTTCAAGAATTTATTTAACACTAACCTAAAAGCTCAAGGACTGGATTTGTAATTTAAGCTAATATTTATCTTGTGACTAAGGTCATTTGTTAATGGTTTGGGATTAACATAGTCCATGAAACATTCAATACAAGAGTTGGGGGGGGGGGGGGGGGGGGGGGGG
>JAOANK020000084.1:1892337-1914207 GCA_026257165.2 Telfairia occidentalis
AATAAATTTTTACAAATTTAAAAGTAAGAGAGAGTGTCACAACTTAAATGCAAATATACGGGAAAACGTTTTTTTTTTCTTTAAATCCTACAAAAGAGATCAAAATTTTGGACAGAGCAATCTTGAATTTGACACAAATGTTTACAATAAAAAAGAGAGGCTTAATAACACAAATTCCTCAGATTTTGCCATCCATTTTCCTGCTATCATCCCCACCGTATGTTCCCTGCACTCCATTGCAGGAGGTCTCTCTCTCTCTGTCTGCTCTGAATTCAGATCTCTTCACCCCCGTTCTTTCTCTGCTTCGGCGATCGCTTTTCCCCTCCCAATTCTCACTTTCCTCCCCTCTGGATCGCTGTTTTTCATCCATTTGTATTTGAACACATAGCCATGAACGACTTTGAGGGTCTTCTAGCTTCCAATTATGGATTCAAACCCCAAGGTAAAGCCGCCCCAATGGCTGCTTCAAAGGGCACTTCCAATATCAACCCCACTAGCTCCCCAAATTTCGATCTCGGATCTCGTGCCTCCTTCCGATCGACTAAGACCTCCAATTCCTTTACTGGGTCTCTCGCCGATGATTCCGATTCGCTCAATCGATCCATGAGTGCTCATGAAAATCGCGAATTTGGTGGTCTTGATGATCTGCTCGGTGGGTCCGCGAAATTTTCCAGAAAATCGGAGAGTCGTGGAGCGGATTCGGATGTTAATCTTGACTCTCTGTTTCATGGGCCGGGTAATTCTGGTCAACCGGCCTCGAACTTACCGATTTACGATAAACCCGTGTACGATGATGACATCTTTGATGGGATTCCCGGTTTGAGAAGCTCGTCTAAAGTTCAGTATGATGATGTGTTTTCTTCAATATCTTCGCCGCCTAAAGCAGATTCAGCATTTGATGATCTTCTTGGGGGGTTCAGTAAATCGGATGGCGTACCGAAGAGTAACGGTGGGAAACGAACGCAGAGTAAAGATAAAGACATTCCTGCTTTTGATGATTTGATACCTGGGTTTAGAGGCAGCAGCTCCCCTGGTGACAGGTATATGACGTGGTGACGATGGGCAATCTTTAACTGGCTTCTGTAGTTTTAAATTAAGCTTTATATCAATTTGGGTTTGGAAAGTTTACTTTCATTGTTACCATTTAACCTTTTGATTTTGAATTGTGCAATTTATCAGGTCGTTTTTTCCTTTTTTCCTTGGTGTCTCATTGCAGTTAATCATCGTATTCAGCAGTTATGTTTGGATTTTTAGACTGGCGCTTTAGAATGAATGCTTAGTGTCTCCACTATTTTTCATGTCGGTTAAGCCTGGCAGAAACCTAGTTTTATTACTTCTGTTTATTTTAGGAAGCTGTCATTTTAATTCAAATGTTTGTTTTTTCTTGATTTTTTTTGTTAGCCTAGGTCTAGGTTAGCATGGCTTATGGGGTTGCTTTGTAGCTAATACGTGGAGTTATTTGGAAGAATATATGCTGAATGATTCTTAGTAAATCCTTCCGAGAACTATCACTAAGTTTCAGTGTGCCTTCATGAGAAATTTAAAGATTTCAACTTGGCTCTGGTGGCTAATGAAGTCTGCAATGAAATTAAATACTCCATCAGTCAGACTTGGGTTTTGAAATTCAATCTTAGGAATTTTTTGGAGTAAGTGGTTGGATTGGATTTCTTGGAAAATTTATATCACTAAATTATTGGTCTTATTTGTAAACTTTGAGGTAGAATTCTTCCAAAGATATTAGGCAAGGAAATCTCATCTCTCCTTTCCTCATCAAAGGACTAAGGAGTTCACCCTGACTTTGTGAAAGGGTTAAAAATTTGCAGCAATACAATAAAATTAAATCATTTACTATGTGTGGTTGATACCATTATTTTTGGGGTCTTTTGAGGACATGGAACTTGACAATATTATGAGGACTCTAAAGTCTTTTAAGCTAGGGTAGGAATGAACAGTAGTCTATAGAAGACCCTTCTTGTCGACATTAATATAGACAACCAAGAAGTTTCTAATGATTGGTTGGTTTTTGGCCTCTATTGATTATCTCAGTTTACCATTGGAAAGTAATTCCAAGCAGCCAGATTTCTAGTCTCTCATTATTGAAAGAGTCTCTAAAAGGTTGGAGAAATGAAAAAGACACTATCTTTTCTTAGGGAGGAAGATTGTAGAGTCTTGTTTTGTCTAGCATGCCTATCTCATATTTGTTCTTGTTCAAACTTCCATCCAAGGTTTCTAACCTCCTTGAAAGGATTTTTTTTTAATCAGAAACTAGAAACTTCTTTGATAAAAAAGAGCTCATTCACCTTCTTGAAAGGAAAATGGTATTGATGATTTCACAATCAGTGTTCTTTCTCTATTTAACCAAGAAAATCTGGTATCTAATAACAATATCAGCATTTCTAATAGAAAAACAGAGGTGGTATCAGTCATAAATATCTCAAACGAGGAAGACATTTGCTTTCTTTTTAGTTTTTCTTTTGCAGGGAACTACAACCTTAGCTGATGTATCCATTCTTCAACCTATGAAATATCAATCCTCTCTCTCAGATAATGAAATTCAGTATTAGGAGGGGTTGCCCGACCAATGAAAGAATTTGGGCTTGTGTATTATGCCCATTCTTATGAAGAGATGAACTAAGAAAGTTAGTGGATTAAAGAAAACGATTCGGGATACAATGCATTGAATTAGAAAATCTTATTACCTCTATGAACTATGACCAAGATATTGGGACATTATCACAATTGAGTCTTCCCCTATTTTGTGAAGATTCTTTTTTGGAATGTTAGAGGCCTTGGGGATAGAAAGAAGAGAAGTTTGGTGTGGGATTCTATTAGACATATTGATTTGGATATTGTTTTTTCTCCTAGAAATTAAAGTTGCGGTGGTAAATGAAGCCTGTGTTAAATCCATTCGGTCTTCTTCTCACATAGGGTGGTTTTCATTAACTTTGAAGGAGCTGTTAGTGATATTCTTGTTCTTTAGAAAGAAAATTGAATCTCGGGTTTTGAAGTCCTCAGAGGTATGTAACTTTTCGCTTTTCATAAAGTTTCTTTTGAAGATAACACAATGTCGGAATTTTGGGGTTTATTGGCTAACCACTGGTAGGGGGTTGAAATCATTTTTGGTAGAAAAGTATGATCTTTATGGTCTTTGTAAAGGCTTTTGGTGCATTACAGGTGATTTCTTTTTGTTAGGTGGGCTTTTGAAAAATCTTCTAGAGGAAATATCACTTGTTAGATGAGACATTTCAACGAACTCATTGGGGATCTTTTTTTGGAGGATGTTTGCCTTTGAAATGTTGTTTCTCTTGGTGCAAATATTAGGGAATGACTGATTTTTTCTCTTATTGACAAGGTCCTTGTTTCAAATGACTGGTTGACTTTAAGTCTCCTTGGCTTATAGGAAGGAGATAATCACATTTTCTAGGCCTCCAGTCCCAAAGACATGGACCTTTCCTTCGGCACCTATGCCATTTAAATGTGAGAACTTTTGGCTTTCTAGTCACAGCTTCGCGAGATTTCTAGAAGAGAAGGGGGCATTATATTTGTGTGGAGGAATGGCCGAGTTTTAAGTTACTTGACGAACTAAAAATTGTGAAGCAAGATATGAAATGGATGGAGTATGGATCTTTCTTCATTGTGAGTTACTAGGAAAGCATGGGAGCTGATCTCCTTTAGGGTTGGTTTGAACTTTTGTAGCCTTGCTCAAATTGACTTGTTCTTGATAGAAGGTTTTGGGGGGGCGTCTTTGAAAGGCAAAGGGCGTATTCTGTGGAACAATGCTGCTCGTGGCCTCTTGTGGGCTATCTGGAAAGAAAGAATTGGGAGGTTATTTGAGAACATGTCGTCGACTTGGGATTCTTTTTGTTATAGATTATTGCACACAACCTCTTGGTGGTGCGCGAATCACATGAAATTCTTTTATAATTACAGTGTCCTCATGATTATCTCTAATTGGAGAGCTCTCCTTGTCTAGCTTGGTGATGGGGTCATCTCGTCCCCCAGCCCTTAGGCTGTTTTTTTTGTGAGTAATATAAATATTCGCGTTTCTTATTAAAAAAAAAAGAAAAGAAAGGGATGGAATATGGAGACATCTAGAGATCTTAATATGAAAAAGCTTTCAATTATCAAGTCAATCAAAGATCTGGGCTACAAAAAAGAGGTAAATACCCTATGCAATGACAATTTTATTCTTAGATCTAATTGAAAGATAAATGCAAGATTGAGCTGCTAGAAATCATATCCTTAGAAGATAGGCAATGGTCTCAGAAATGTAAAACTCATTGGCTTAAACAGGGTGGAGAAAATTCTGATTGCTAATGGTACTAGGAGAAAAGCTTTCATTTAGGAGTTGGTCAACCATTGGGTGTGAGCTTGTTTGCTAAGATCAAAATTAAGAGAGATGTGGTGATTTTATTTTTATTTTTATTTGATTTTATTTTTGGTAAGAAACAGAGAATCTAATCAACAAAAGGGAGAAGAATACAACTTAGGGGCAGGGGGTAGAGGGAACCCCCTCCCAAAGAGGAACTACATACAAAAACTTCTCCAATTGTAAAGAATCAAAGATACAGGGTAGTTACAAAAAATTTTTCTATTTGGGTGACACCACCAAGAAGTATTGATCTGCACAATACTACAAAAAAAGGAGAAATTATAGGACTTATCTTCAAACTCTCTATACTTGGAAGGGATGCTTGCTCTTACATCTTTGATGGCATCCATTGGGACCAAGTAAGTGAAATAGATAGCTGATGATTTGTTGGGCCTTTTGACAACTTGGAGATTAGGAAAATAATTAGATGTTCGGGAAGTAACAAAGATTCTAACCTTGATGGATGACAAATTTGAGAAGTGTTTGAACATTGCCGAGTTGGATTTTATGGAACTGTGCTAGGTTCTTTTTTTTTCCCTGAAGAAACTCTTAATGCTTGCCTCAAGGGGAGTATTATTTGCTGTATATCTAGAAAGATTGGAGCAACCATGATATCGACCTATTAGTTTAGCGAATAGCACTTGCAAAATTGTGGGCAAATTTTTTGCTTATAGAATTAGCTAATTTAGAAAGATATCCCTTCTACCATTCTGGATCGCTAATATGTCTTTGTCAACATTTTTTTTTGAATAACAAACAACTTTTCATTAAAAATATGAAAAGATACAATGTTCAAAAAGTGAAACAAACTCCAAATGAGTGAGAGAAATAAAATGAAAACTAAGACGAAAAAATAAAAACATTCCAATTACAACAAATATCAAAAGGAATATAGCCGACAAAGAGTTTGGAGAGAGATCACCAAGTAGAAGTCTTGAACTTAGCGGTAGCATAGCAATCTTCCCAAGCTTTGAATTTGCCTTCAAAAATCCGATGATTTCTTTCCATCAAAATTAAAGAGATTTTATAGAATTCAACCATAATAATGAAGATCGCTTATTAAGAGAGGGTCTACATAAAAGTTGCAAAATATTGCATTTAGAATCTTCATGGAACACCCAACACATATTGAACTCCTTAAAGCAAGAATTCCAGCAAGCACTTGCAAATGCACAATGAAACAACAAATGATTTTGAGATTCAGCATCAACACGGCAAAAGCAACACATGGAAGGATAAAGATTTGAACAAGGGAGCTTTCTTTGAAGATTTTCCACTGTATTGAGACGACCAAAGTGCAGCAGCCAAGCAAAAACATTAACTTTTTTAGGACATTGAGACTTCCACAAGGCTGAAAGCAAATCTTTAGGCAAAGGAGGAGCATCATGAAGACTTTTGCACATAGACTTAACTAAGAAAGCACCAGAATTAACAAGATTCCACTGAAGAGAATCATCTTCATTCTTCAAGGCAATAGGATGAAGAAGAGATAGAAGTGAAGACAAGTCAAAAAATTCCTCATCCTTTAATCTTCTACAGGTTGCAATGTACTAAGAATTTGAACTTGAATCCCAAACCTCCCAAATTGAACATGAGGGATTTGAGACTATTTGAAATAATCTTGGGAATTGAGAAGCCAATGCTGAAGAAGATAACCAAATATCATTTCAAAAGGAAATACGCCTACCATTGCCCGAAGAAAACCACAAGTGTGCTTTTGTAGAGCTCCAAATTCTTGAGATATTAAACCACAGACACTTAGAGCTCACTAGAGTTTTGCTACCAGCATGCCAATTGTAAAGATTAGACCCATATAAGCTCAAAATGACCCTTCACTACAAAGCGTCTAGTTCAAGAGAAAACCTCCAGCCCCATTTGGCCAACAAAGCATGATTTCTCCATTTAAGTCCTCCAATACGAAGGCCTCCAGCTTCCAAAGGCAAAGATGTTACTTTCCACTGCACCAAATGATTTAAAGGTCCTTCGGATGTTCCATTCCAAAAGAAATTTCTTATAATTCTTTCCAGCTGAGAACAAACTTGTGAAGGCATTAAAAATAAGGACATATAATACGTTTGAAGATTAGAAAGTACCGAAGAACACAAAGTCAATCTTCCACCTCGAGGTAAGTTGAAGCGCTTCCACCGTGATAATTTTTTCTTCATTGTATCAATAATAGGGTTCCAAAAAGAAACTGAACGTGGTTTACCTTCTAAAGGCATTCCTAAGTAAGTAATAGGCAAAGCTTCCGATTTACAATTGAATTTAGATGCCATTTGAGACACTCGATGAGAGGGGATGCTCCACTTAAAGAAGACTTATCCCAATTTACCTTAAGTCCTGATAACCACTCAAATGCTTCAATAGTATGAACTAAAGAAGCAAGCATATTATTGTTATCTTGACCAAAAATGAGAGTACCGTCTGCGAATTGCAAACGAGAAATATGAAGCTTGTCTTTACCCACCACAAATCCTTCAAAGATATTAAGAGAATGAATATGCTCCAGCATACGACTTAGAACATCCACAACATTATGCAAACTAGCTAGAAACACGTGTAGTTTTAATTATTGGGTAGTTTCTAATTTAAAGTAAAAAACAATTGTATTTTTTATAATTGAGATCGATATGCAACACACTCATTAATTGATAGAAAAGCAGATTGATTTGGAAGAAATGTTATTGTTGATATTATTCACTTGAATGTAAAGACAAAAAATAAACATAATTATGAACTTTGCTAATAATTTGTTTTTAAAATATAGTTTACTATTTATTAAAATTGTAATATTTGATAACAATTAAAATTAAAATATTATAAGAAAAAAATAAAATGAATAGTATAAAAGATTATAACAATTAAATGTGATTTTATGTAAAATGACATATTTGTCCGTACAAACACCTTAACCCGAATAGTCGCGTCTCATAGAAGTTTGAAGAGCAAAATGGATATGTATTTTAAAATGAATTTTTAAACACCCAAATGTTAGAGATGATTTTGTATGAAAGAAATTCTATTTATACAGACAACTCGAACCGAATAATTGTGCCTGGTTAAAGGTGACCTTGTGTGAAAGTAGATGTGTCTATTTGTAGAGATACATATCAACGGACACATCGACTCGAATAGCTAGATTCCATTAGAGGTGACTTTGTGTGAAAAGACGTGTCTATGCAGACATATCTTAATAGACACATCAATCTAAACAATTGTGTCCCGTAAGAATTTGAAGGGCAAAATTGGCATGTACTAAAAAGTTGAGGGCAAAATTCGAAGGCAAAAATTCTCCTCCATGCCCCTTTTAATATAGTATAGATATAGATTATATAGCCCTTATGGCTAGCAGAGTGATGAGTGGATTTCTCCATTCTAAGAAAATAGCTTGGATATTGAAGATAGATTTGGAGAAAAGCCTATGATCTTGCTTATTAGAATTTTATTCTTGTGATTATAGAAAAGAAGCTTTAATGACAAATGGATATAATGGATCCATGCTTGTGTCTGTAATGCAAGCTTTTCAATGTTGTTAAGGAAAAGCAAGAGGTAGAATTGTGTGTTTTTGAGGCTTGAGGGAAAGGGATCTGTTATCTCTTTTTCTTTTTGTTATCATGATTGATATCTTTAGTAGATTTTTGAGTTGTGGTCTTGAGACTGATGTTCTTGGCCTTGAAGTACACGGTAGGAAAATCATACAGAATCATTTACCCTTTTTTCTTTTTTTTTGATAAGACTCATTCCCACTTTTGGATGACACTCCTACTGTTGGAGCTTATAAAGAGGAGTGGAAAAGTCTTGGTGTGCTCCTGGGTGTAATATATAGGTGGTGCTTTAATTGGGTTGACGACCCTTTCAAGCTCAAAGGAGAGGTGCTTTGGAATTGTGCAATCAAATGCCGCTTTTAGAAAGTTTGGTCGTAAAGAAACCATTTTTCATGGTAAATACAGAAACAAGGAGTAGGTTTGGAATATCATAATTTTTCAGGTATCCCTTTGGAGTTCTTTGGATAAACATTTTTGTAACTATGATTAACTTTTTATTCAAGCCAATTAACGGAAGTTATATGTGATCCCCTTGGTTGCGGGTTAGTTTTTCATCACCCATTTTCTCCCAAGTTCAATTTAACGAAAGTTTTTCTCGTTTCCTATAAGAATTGTTTTTGTAAGTGATATTTTCACCTGTTTGAGAGAATAGTACCTTTTACAACGTGCTAAGACCTGGAATCTTGATATCTATACCTGTGCTAGATTTCTAGTTGATTATGTAGAAGTCTTTTTTATCCATTTTACCTATGTAAAAATATTTTCTGTTTATTCTCATGTTTTACCATGGAAAAAGTATTTTGGAGTCCGCTATAATCAACAAATTCATGTTTTTTCTTTTTTTTTTTAAAATAGAATTTTTCATCGATGAAATGGAAAATTGCATAGAAGTAACAGCAACTAAATAGGTAAAGGACTAAATACATCTAAACGTAAAACACCGATCAAACCAAAACATTAAACAAACACACACTTTGACCATCTAAAAGACTTTGCAAATGCTAAAACAAAAATATCTTCAACTCCAAAAAATAACAACGAGCTTTTAGATCACCACCAGCATCTTCAAGCTGAGCACCCATATTAGTTGGGAGTGCTTGGCGCTAGTAAAGATAAATAAATTCATTCATTTCCATTCGCTTAAAATAGTCAAGTCTTGTACTTACAGATAAATTCTGGTCTTTTGTCGGCCTACAAATTTTAGATCTTGTGTATCTGGTAAAATATTTAAGTATTTGACGTCAGATTCAAATGACAATTTGCTAGAATCTGAGTCTTTATTGGTGCATTCATTTCCCAAATATGTTGTCTTGGCGGTCTCATGGCATTCTTTTCCTGTTTGTTTCATTTGTTTTTTTTTTCTTAACAATGTATTTCTCCTTGAAATAGCTCCACTATTCTCTTCCTGACCTGGACTTTCTTTATTATAAGACACAAGAGGATTCTGTCCAAATAGGGTAGTAAATTTTTAATGTTTCATAGACAATCAATAAATTTTGGAACGGGTGCTTCTGCTTTCTTTTAATGGATGCTGTTCTGTCTGGAAAATGGAAAATGGAATGATGCTTATGCTTCCTATAATATTACTTTCAGATCAACTTCAGGAGCCAGCTGGTCATCAGAGCCAACTTCAGTTAAAACATCCTCCAAGCCATTGGAAAACCCGTTTGGGGTGTCAAGGGAGCGCACTGACCCACACGAAGAAGTTAGAGACATTGGTAATACGAAAAGCCCAAAATTTGATGGTTACCCTTCCTCTGATGCAAATAATAGAGCTTTTGATGATATGGACCCGTTTGCTAGCCTTAGTAAATCTGTCCCTGCATTTTCATCAGAAGGAAATAATAGAGGTAAGGCTAGAAGTCCTCCTAGGGTAGACGGAAGTGCTGCTGGGCCTCAGAATTCTAACAGTAAAGAAACTATTGAGAAACCATCTGGAAGAACTTCTGGACAGCCTTTGAAGAAGGATGTGTCTGCTAAGAATGATAGACAATTTGATCAGCCCGTGTTTGACATTCCTACAGTTTCAACTAGTTCTCATAAATTTGTTCCTCGATCAACATCTCCTCCTGCTTCAGATGATGCAAATGTGATGGGAGATACTACTAGATTTGAAGATAATGTTGAATCAGATGAAGTATGGCTCACTGTATCAGAGATTCCTCTTTTTACACAACCCACTGTTGCCCCACCCCCTTCAAGACCGCCGCCTCCTATACCATATGGCTCCCGAAGTTCAAAGACGAATGCTAATGACTTCTCTTCATTTCCCAATTCTACACGTCATTTTCAGATTCCTAAATCTGCCTCCACTTCAATGAGAGATCAAGCTGTATCTTCGGTGGATGAACTTGAGGAATTTGCCATGGGAAGGAATCAAAGTAATGCTGATGAACAAGTAAACGGTCTTTCTAATGAAGAATTAGAGATGAACTCTGCTGCTGCAGCCATGAAGGAGGCAATGGATAGAGCAGAGGCGAAGTTCAAGCATGCCAAGGAAGTGAGGGAGAGAGAGAGTACAAGAATTTCTAGGAGTAAAGAAGCTGTATATTGGGATAGAGATGAGAAAGCAATGCGAAATGAGAGAGTTGAAGATGAGGAGAGCATGGATCATGAACGGTTCCCAAGGGAAAGGGAAAGGGAAGAAAAGGAGAAGGAGAAACGGAGAGTTGAGAAAGAGAGGGAAAGAGCAAGGGAGCTTGAGAGGGAAAGGGAGGAGAAAGAGAAAGAACAAAGAAGATTAGAGAAGGAAAGGGAGAGAGCTAGGGAGCTTGAGATGGAAAGGATTAAAGTCAGACAGGCTGTGGAAAGGGCCACAAGGGAAGCACGTGAGAGGGCAGCTACTGAAGCTCGCTTAAGAGCTGAAAGGGCTGCTGTTGAAAAGGTAAATGCAGAGGCTCGAGAACGTGCTGAAAGGGCTGCAGTACAGAGAGCTCAAGCTGAAGCCCGTGAAAGGGCTGCAGCAGAGGCCCGAGACAGAGCAGAAAGGGCTGCAGCAGATGCACGGGAAAAGGCAGAAAAGGCAGCTGCAGAAGCAAAAGAGAGGGAAGCACGAGAGAAAGCTTCTGTTGCGAGGGCAGAAGCTGAAGCACGAAGTAGGGCAGAGAGAGCTGCCGTGGAAAGAGCTGCTGCAGAGGCTCGAGAAAGGGCTGCTGCAGAGGCTCGAGAAAGGGCTGCTGCTGCAGCCAGGGCAAGCCAACAGAAGAATGAAAATGACCTCGAGTCATTTTTCAGCATGGGTAGAGCCAGTAGTGCACCTAGGCCTAGGGCCAACCCAATGGTGTGGACTTGAGTTTGTAAATCTTCTAAGTCAGTCCCTTTTCGCTTTCTCTGGTTTCTTACGGGTGCCTTTTTCAGGACAACTTTTTCGATTCCCAATCACCAAGTAGACCAGAGTCTGAGACAACTAAACCATCTTCTGCCACTTCGTCAAATATGAGGAAAGCATCTTCAACCACTAATATTGTTGATGATCTTTCATCTATTTTTGGAGGTACTTTTACCATGGGAATACTCAACAATGTTTCAGCAGTACATACATTTCAATAGAAGTTGACCTTTTAGTCACAGTCGTTGATTTTAACTGTTTGTTTTGGCAAAGGTCCTCCATCTTCTGGAGAATTTCAGGAAGTTGATGGGGAAACTGAGGAAAGACGAAGAGCCAGGTTGGAACGCCATCAGAGGGTCCAAACACGTGCGGTATGCTTGTGTGTTTTATGTTTAGATATGCATTACAAAACATCTTGACACGGACAAAAGAGATCAAATACTTGGAATTAGAACTCCTACTGTACCTGTACCATGCTTTACAGTCTGCATGGTACATAGATATAATTTGCTCTGCTTTAATGAGGTTTTCAAATTTGTATGTTTTGTTTCAGGCAAAAGCTCTGGCTGAGAAAAATGAGCGAGATCTTCAAATGCAGAGGGAACAAGCCGAGAGACATGTAAGTGCACGATCTTGACGTTTATGGCCTTTGTTTCTATTCCCTTTTTGAGTTCATCCATATCTCTTTTGTTCGTGCTGGAACTAAGATTTTATTGTTTTGAATCTGTGTTGTTGCTTTACAGGATTGGAGAAAACCTAGTTTTTCATCATGTTGTTATCTGTCTCATCTTGTTTTCATATTTTAAAAATTTTTGGAGACTGAAAATAGATTTATCTATGAAATAATGAAGTACTTGATATTGTCTGATTAAAAAAATGATGCTCATAATGTGTCTATTCGTAAACTACCAAATGGCTTGAAGGAATTTTTCATTTAGTCAGGCGATTTCTTTGAACGTCCAACATGTACAGTCCAAGACTTGATTTCAAATTGGAACCTTCATGGGTTGGCTTAGTGATGAATAAGGCCTAATGTAAATGGTAAAGGACTTCAAGAGAGTGGGTTCAAGCCGTGATGACTACCTACCTAGGATTGGATCTCTTACGAGGTACAAGTTACCTTGGAGAGCAAATCTAATAGGATTAGGCTAGGCCGTTGTCCCATGAGATTAGTCAGGTCCAAAATTTGCTGGATATAAAAAAAAAAGACTTGATTTAAAATTAGAAGTCCTAAAGAATTTATCATGATCTAAAGCTACTAACTGTTTGGTATTATTTTAAGGCTTGTTTTTCCTCGTGCTGTCTCTGTATGTTATTGAAGTGGAAGAATGTTATTTGACATTTCCTCCCACTCTATATCTTTACATTACATTGAAAATCTTGCAATATGAAACTTTATTTTTGTGAGCAACAAGTATATCATCAGACTTTCCCTAAATATTATGTTTGCAGAGAATTGCTGAAACACTGGATGTTGAGATCAAGCGTTGGGCTGCAGGAAAGGAGGGCAATTTACGTGCTCTTTTATCGACTTTGCAATATGTATGTTCTTAAATCAATATGAATCCTGAGAGCATGTGGGCCTTCACTTTTTCTATCTTACGTGAAAGCAGTTTAATTTAATCATTTTTTCAGTTCAACTTAACTAGTTAAAGATAATCTGAACCGAACTCATTCAAATGGGTTGAACTAATTTGAATCTAAATTAACCTAATAACACCATATAATCCAACCCGAATCATTGAACTGCTTGATTTGTTGAATACCCTGTATTCAGAATAGTAACAAAACTTATTGTGGAGTTATTAGCTGGAGAATCTTGCAAGCATTTTTTCAGAATAACAATTGAAATGGTATCGAAAGAAGCCAGATCTTAGTTTTGAGAATTCTTTGTTGGCATGCCCTGAGAATACTGTACAAGTTGACTAGTTGGTTTACCTGTTTCTTGTACTATTGAATGATGATTAGGTGCTCTGGCCTGAATGTGGGTGGCAGCCAGTTTCTTTGACTGAGATGGTGGTTCCAAATGCAGTCAAGAAAGTATATAGGAAAGCAACACTGTGTATTCACCCCGATAAGGTGCAGCAGAAAGGTGCCACTCTTCAGCAAAAGTATGTTGCTGAGAAGGTGTTTGACATTCTAAAGGTACTTCCTTCCAATATATATTTCGGTAATGATAAGAAAAGCTATATTCTGTTCAAATTTTTAAATACTGCTCCAATACTTGATATTTTCATAACGTTTCATGTTAGTTATGGATCTTATATGAGCACTTCAATAGAAGTCTGATTTTATAGTGGTAGGTTATTCTATAGGTGCAACTCAAATAATTTACGTAATTGCTTTTCTTGTTTTCACGTTTTGAATAAAAATATTTGAGTACGGAGTCATGTTTTTACCTCGGTCCATATTCTCCCTCTTTTTGTTTATAAATGTGACAATTTTAGAAGGTTTCCATCTATACTATACCTGTTGCAAAGAGGGAAAGATTATGAATCGTATTGCTGCCATATAATATTTGGAATAGTAATAGACTCTCACCGGGGTTTCCAAGTTACTTGAGATTTTGAATTGTATTCACGGGGATTAGTAAATGCTTTTCTTGGGTTTTTTTAAAGCGGTATTTATATTCTTTGATAATCAAGATTTCTATAGCGAAATAGAAATGTTTGATGTAGGAAGAGAATAAAAATGTATAATGTGAGCAGATGAACTGTTTTCTGATATATGAAAACTAGTTCTATTCTATATTCCTTTTCTTTTTCTTTTTACTTCATCTGATGGTTAAGGAGAAAAAAAAAAATCTCTGAAATGCTTTGAAGTTGGCCATCTTTTTCTTGTCTTTGCACACTCTATACAACATCGAATACAGCCATAATAAAATATTTTAAATAAACTTCTTTTTCGTGGAATGAAACACAAAACTCTGAAATATTGAAGTACAGATATTTTAACCAGAACTTAGTCAGCGTAGTTGTTTGAAGCCAAACTCAAAATTTTGTGGATTAGTGCAAGCTGTGGTCATATCTTGGGTGATTTGGCTTGATGGTATTAGTGTGTCAAGGCAGGAGGAAAAGATTGCTGATTTAATGTTCTTTCTGTATTGAGTTCCTATTACTCCATTTGTAAATATTTTCCTTTCTTCATTCAAACCATTCTGTTGCTTTTTGTTAAATATACGATTAAGAGGATGGTTGGCTCACAGTTTTCAATAAAATTAATTTTGTCAAGTTTGAATTTGTGTTTGGACTACCCAAAAGAATGGGAGTAGAAATTTGTTCGTGGGTACATGATTTAAAATCTATGTTATTTTGATATGAAACTAACCTTTGAAAAAAATGATAGAAAACAAAGCATACAAAAAGATAGCTCACAAATAAACTGTTATATGAAAGATGGATTTCAGAGCTTGATTTTTTCTTTTTTTTTTTTTGCACAGCCAGTTCGCTAATGCAGAACATTTTAAGAAGTAAATACATAAAAACAGAAAACTATAGACAATTACTTTTTCAACACAGTTTTTTAATCAAAAACTTGTTCTGTTATATATAAAAAAAAAAATTCGTATAGAGCTGCTTTCTCATAGCCTCTTAGGTTCCAATCTTTTTTATTCTTAGTTGTCTTTTGGGTTTTCTGATCGGGATTGCGCTGGTTAACAATTTCATTTCTATTCGGTGATAACAGGAAGCGTGGAACAAATTTAATTCCGAGGAACTTTTCTAAATTTATTTGATGATTTTTCTAAGAGGAAAGGGGAGAATGAGTATCTGGTTCAGAGGAGAGCTTCTTATTGGTGGTGTTCATCTAATTTCATCCCGGCACCAACCAATAAGCGTGGCTTCATGATTTGGACGATGAGATGAGTTTCGGAATGGTAATATGATTTAATTGTTTCTTATTCTTTTTCATTGCTCATCCTTTTTTGTTTATTCTGTAAAATTGATGATGGTTCCCCTTTGGTGTTTTGCTCCGAAGTCTCTAAAAGAAAGAAAGATCAGTGTATGATGTATGAATGGTAATGGTGGGGAATAGTTAGATATAAGTAGAAATATGATGTTGTGTGCTTTTTCCATATCCATTCGTTTCTTCACCAATTCTTGCTTGTGATATGTATAATCTGGGTGAATATGTAGAAGAAGTTGTATTCATAACCACACATTAAGTTCTTTGCCATTTATATAAGATGAGAAATTTCAATGGAATTCTTCTTTGGTCTTCGATGCATTTGTTTTAAGTTTGAGTATAATTGTAGCAAAAGTATGTTGGTGCTGGGCGATCTCGACTCAGTGTGGTTTGAATACAGTTTGTTTGGGATGTCATGATGACGGGTAAACGTCGACATACGAGTTGGGTGAAAGCGAGTTGTTTTTAGCAAGAAAAATCTTGAAAAAGGATTGGTTTCAAAATAATTTCAAGCTGAGGTGAGATGATTTACCTACAAATCAGCAAGTCCTCTGTCAAAAGCGGCCTATTTGAGCATTCGGCATCTCTAACTTATCTTTTTGTCAATGCTTTTGAATGTATATTGGTTTTGGAGTGCATGTGAAAAATAGGGCATTATATTTTCGTCATGTCGACATTTCAACCGATGTTTATATATGTTTATGGGTTTAATATTGACATAAAGATGAATTAACATTTCTAAAATGACGGTACTAAAAAAGTAGGAAAAATCATTTCTAAAATGATGAATCATTGAAAAATAAACAGTAAACTATCACTCATGTGAATATAATATTAATGATAAGTAATAATAAATATTTTAAACTTGTTTTAAAAGTGTAGAATGTTTATTTATTCAATAACCCTTTTTTAAACTCCTTAATGTTTATGTTTATTTTTTTCGTTTTTCTAGAAATATTCATTGACAATGACATTTTTATTTTTTGTTTGATATTTTCATAGAATTGAGACCTCGCACTTTTATTACAAATTCAATTTTACTGGGGATAAATAATAATCAAAAGTTTCATTTGACGAAACTTATAGTTATCCGTGTAATAAGAGTTCAAATTAAACAATTACTATCAAATGGGTTCTTAATAATTGAATTTTCAAAAGGAATAGCCAAATGATAAAATAAGTATAAAAATGAACAATCGTAGATTTAGATTAACAATAGTTAGATATTAATTTATCTCCCTCAAATGTTAATAATTAATTAATTGCCAACCTCAGTATAGCTATGCTGTTAAGGCATATCTCCTTGACTAATGAGTTCAAATCCTCACCCTCGTATATGGTTGAACTAAACAAAAAAAAAAGAAGTTAATAATTAATTGTGAATTATGTTGATCACATTGTTTATTAGGAAATCATAAAGGGTGACAAAATTAGTCGTAATTTTGTGCGTGCTTAGACATTTTTATGTAATTTTGTTTTTACCCTCCTATATCATGGAGATACCAATTTTATATGATATCACTAATAGATGTCTATTACTGATATACCATTCTTACGTCTATTAGTGATAGACGTCTTTATCGATAGACATGTGGGGTTGAGATATCTTGATGAGTCTTTTGACTTTTGAATATTTTTATTTGGGATAAGCTTAAAATTGTACCATATTTACAAATCTTTTTATCTTGTACAAAATTTGTTATTATTTCGGGCCAAATTGCTATATATGCTACTCCCCTTGGTTATTTGGAATTTTAGAAAAGAAAGGACTATTTTACCGACATTAATGAAAATTGCTATTTGTTAATTACAAGCATAGTACAAAAATGGAAGTCAACTATAAATTTCGTTAAAAATTATTTTAGAAATATAATATTAACAGAAATGTCCATCTAAATTGTCCATCAATTTCAAAATGATTAATTATGGGATCGAACATGGACATATTGAAATCATATTGTTGATATATATCTGCTTTATGTTTGACATTAGTTATTTAAGATGATATACCTTATAGAATGTCACGGGACCTCTCTATACATGAAAACTCCCTTTGAATTTATCTTCCATAGGCCTCCTAAATACAACAACCTCAAAATGTTTAGATGTAGATGCTATCCTTACTAAAAAAAAAAATTCAAGTTAAAGATAAGCCTTTGTGTATTCATCGGTTATAATTCTTCCCATTCAGGTTATAGATGCTTAGATCCCTAAAACCAATAAGAGATATATATGTTACGACATGGAGAACCATTCCCACTTATTCCTCAAACTATCATAATTTCTAGAACTTGGAATCAAGTTGTAGATCTCACTACTTTTGCAGATACTGAAGAATGGCAGTCACATGTCAATTAGAACTTAACCAGATTTGTCAAATGAGGAATCCAGCATGGTGAGACAACACTGCAAAATCGAAAGTGACAAATCTTTGCTCTCACTTGCATTAGAGTGATGGAACTTTAACACAGCGGCAGATTTATAAAGGGACAGGGGCACGCGCCCCTTGGATTTAGAATTATTTTATTATATATATATATATGAATCTAAATTAATAATCAATTCAATTGGTAGTTCAGTGGTAGAAATGACTTGGAAAAGTCTTTGTGCCACCTTGGGCATGGGTTGAAGTCTCATTGTATGCCTATTTCTAAATAATTTTATTTATTTTATATTTGGTGCTCCCTCTGACTAAAAATCCTGCATCCCCCGGACTTAGATGACACAACAAAACTCTCAAATTCAACCAATCTTCCGTGCCTTACCTGACATTAGCAACTCTCTATTGATTCACTTTTAAAAGCCTACCGCATCTCACAGACGGTGCTAAATGTACGAAATGCCAGGTGTTGATCGTGCTGTGTATCGGGGGAAATTAATGTGGGACACTCTCAAACCTTTCATCTATGAATAAGAATGAAATTTGTAATACACATTCTTCCTCTATAAATGCTTATCACCCTAAGCACTTTGAAGATTTTATTCTAAAGACTAAAAAGATGGTTTTAATTGAATTATACAAGGTTCTTATTAATCACATGTCAATGTATACATCTAAACTCATTAATCACACTAACGAGTGTGGCACCTGTTTAGAGAGATATATTAGTTAATATTCAATTGTTATTTCTGTTAAAATTTATACATTCTGTCGTTATAATTCTCTATAAATAAAGGTTAAAATCACCCATCCAATATAGAGGTGAGCATTATTCAATACACCTGTGTATAGTTGTCATGTTATCAGAGCTTTGCTGACACACGTCAATCAGATCCTTTCACTTCATCTCTCTCTCTTACTTTCCTTTTCTTCGAAGGAAAGACTTTCTTTTACAAATCAAGATTTCCTTTTTTGATTCCTGATTTTCTTCAAGAAAATCAACTTCATGGAGTTTCTTCATTCAGCCGAAAAAGAGAAGTCCCCGATCTACCTTCTCTCCCACATTTGTACGCTAGTATCCGTACGCCTCGATTCCTCGAATTACGTCCTCTGAAAATATCAAATCACTTCGATTCTGAAGGCACATTTTCTGTTTGGGTTCGTGGACGGATCTTTTCCCTGTCCACTGGAGTTCATCGACGACAATGGAGTCAAGCTCCCCAACCCCAAATTCCAGTTGTGGCAAGCCCAAGATAATGCGTTGATCACTCTGGTCAATGCAACACTCTCTCAAACGGCTCTCTCTTTCGTCGTCGGTTGTCGCAGCTCATGACAAGTCTGGGAATCTCTTGAGAAAAGATTCTCATCCACAAGAACCAGCATTATTGATCTCAAGTCTGAACTACAGAGAATTGCAAAGAAGAGTACCGAATCTGTGGATGATTATATACAGAGGATCAAATCAATTCAAGATAAACTCGCTGCTGTCACGGTGTATGTTGAAGACGAAGACATCATGATCTACAGTTTGAATGGTTTACCTACAGACTACAATTCATTTCGGACTTCTCTGCGAACAAGGTCCACTGTCGTCACTCTCGAAGAACTCCATGTTTTGATGAAGGCAGAAGAAACAACGATTTTGGCACAAAATAGGTCTCTGGACCCCTTCTCTCAACCAACTACTCTGGCTGCCACTGCTGTTCGAAATTTCAATAGAGGAGCTCAATCAGGCAGAGACGGACGATTTTTCAACGGAAGAGGACGTGGGAAATCTCAAAGCAATTGTCGTGGTAATTTTTCACAAAATTCCAACAAGTCTTCAAACAATATGTCATAAGGTTCATCTCCCAACACCTCTGCCTCCAATGGTTCAAATGGAAGTAATGAGTTTGTCTCCCCAAACAAAGTCATGTGGCAAATTTGCCAAAAATTTGGGCACAATGCCTTGGATTGCTACAACAGGATGAACTATTCATTTCAGGGTCGACATCCTCCTCCTCAATTGGCTGCTATGGTTGCATAGACTAATGCTGTGTGGCTTTCAGACAGTGGGTGTAATGCTCATCTCACCTCTGAATTGGCAAACCTCACGCTGGCTTCTCCTTACAACGGTGAAGAGGGTATCACAGTTGGTAATGGCTAGAATCTCGGCGTAACGCACACGGGTAAAGGCATAATTCGTACCCCAACCACTTCCCTTTCCCTTAACAATACTCTTTGCGTTCCCAAAATTAAAGCTAATCCTCTATCAGTCCACAAACTTTGTGTAGATAACAATTGTTATTTCATTTTCACTGTTGATTCTTTCTCTATAATTGACAGACACACAGGCCTAACCGTCTATACTGGACCCTCTCAAAACGGACTCTATCCTTTATCCAATTCCGTGGCCAATTTGAAGGGAATCTTTGCACATCTAGGAGCCAAAATTTCTGATACGCTGTGGCATAATCGTCTTGGGCACCCAAGTAATAATGTTCTCTCTCTTATTTGTAAAAATTCAAACATTCCTTTACATTCCTCTGATAAAAGCTGTGTATGCTCCCATTGCTTAGCTGGAAAAATGTCCAAGCTACCTTTTCATTTGTCTCACACCATTTCTGTTCATCCTTTAGAACTAGTACATAGTGATCTTTGGGGACCAGCACCTATTGTTGATATTCGTGGTTATAAATACTATATCTTCTTTATAGATGACATGTCTAGGTATACTTGGATATTTCCCTTGATCAACAAATCTGATGCTTTTTCTGTTATTGCTAAATTCAAACCCTATGTTGAAAACCTTCTTAACTCACATATTAAAATTTTCCGTAGTGATGGAGGGGGTGAATTTGTAAATAGTTATCTTTCAAATTTCTTTGATTCAAAAGGAGTGTTTCATAAAAAATTTTGCCCCTATACTCCTGAACAAAACGGTGTAGCTGAACGCAAAAACCGTCACGTTGTTGAAACAACCCTCTCTCTTATTTCAAAAGCATCTCTTCCCCTAAAATTTTGGTATTTTGCCTTCTCCACAGCTGTTTTTCTAATCAATCATATGTCCAGATCTACTCTAAATTTTTCTTCCCCTTTTGAAAAACTTTTTTGTCGAAAACCCGATTATGCCCACCTTAGAACTTTTGGATGTGCTTGTTTTCCTCTCCTCAAGCCTTACACCAAGCACAAACTCGAGTCAAAAACTACTCAGTGCATATTCCTCGAATATCCTCTACACTTTAAAGGTTATATTTGCTATGATCCCAAAACTGAAAAGACTTTCATCTCACGCCATGTTATTTTTGATGAAAACCTCTTCCCATTTCTCAAAACAACCTTTCTATTAAAACCTCACCTACTCTTAATGCCCCCATCTTTTCTGAACTTCCCTTTTCCCCATTTAGCCCCTCCCGAAATGACCACCAATCAGCCCACCCTACCTCCCATCAATCAACTTTCTCTGCCCTCTACCACTCCAACGGACAATACCCAACAAACTACTTCTTCTCCCACTAGACCTTCCCCATCTCCCAACTTATGTCATGTTTTATCTACTGCCTTACCTCCCAACTTGCCTCAAACTTCTGATCCATCTCCACCATCAATACATTCTCCATCTCAATCTCCTTGCACCATGTCCCCTTCACATTTAAACGCTTCCTCTAATCAATCCCATGCATCTCTCCTTGATTATGAGTCATTACCTACAGCTGCTGCTCTTCTTCCCACTGCCACTGCCAGTTTGCCAAACTCTTCTATTCCCACCTTTGTCAATATTCACTCTATGACTACTCGGTCTAAATCAAGAATTTTTAAACCAAAGGCCTTCATTGCCAGTAGCTCACCATGCTTGGAACCTACATCCTTCTCAGAAGCTCGTAAATATGCTGAATGGAGGACAACCATGACTGATGAATTTGAAGCTCTTCAAAGGCAAAACACTTGGTCCTTGGTACCCCTACCTCCTGGTAAGAATGTTGTAGGTTATAAGTGGGTCTTTCGAGTCAAACACAATCAAGACGGTTATATTGCTCGATATAAGGCACGACTTGTTGCCAAGGGTTTTCACCAAGAGCATGGCTTGGATTATGAGGAGACCTTCAGTCCTTTAGTAAAGAAACCAACCGTACGACTTGTTCTTGCTATCTCTGTTCAATTTGGTTGGTCATTACGTCAGTTGGATGTTAAAAATGCTTTTTTGCATGACCGTTTATCTGAAGAGTTATACATGTCCCAACCTTCCGGTTTCATTGACCAGAACTCTCCCACACATGTATGTCGCCTATGAAGGAATCGAATTCCCAGCTGAAGCGGTTGAACGCTTAATGCATTCAAGAATGAATTTGGGTAGGAAGCAAGT